>VZRU01008636.1:59278-92022 GCA_013398155.1 Pedionomus torquatus
ATGAGAGCAATGAGAATTGAAGGAACTCTTTTTGTTGTTTATTCTCCTCATATTTACTAAACACTAGCTATAAAAAATAGTTATGTTTTAGAATAGTGGTCTTTCCCTCATGACTATATTTCATATTCCAGAAGAAAAAGCGAAGAAATACTTTTTCATTCACTAGCAATGGAAACTGTGCTTATGTACATATCAAAACCATTTGGTCTTCATTAAATCCTTATCAGTGGCTATTGTTCACCAAAGGAATGGAGATGTTCAGAATCTTTAAACATCCGCTCCTTCAATATCAGTTATCTTGCATCTGCTCATGCAGGTCTGCTACTAGTTTAGTCCATAACTAATGGTGTTTTTGTAGGACTGGGGTTGCTTGTGCCATTCCTCAGGTGGAGCAGCCAGCTTCTGCTGGGCTTACAGAGAGCTCTGCATTTCAACTGAAGAGCTAATCCTGGTCCTTTGATTAGATCAGTCAAGTCTTTACTTACAGGCTTGGAGTATTGTGATGGAAGTATTGTATGTTTGATAAGTCATCTTTAGTTCAACCATACATTACTGTTTAGTGTTCCCTCAGTAAAAGAATAATTCCCTCTGTTTGAATAAGAAGTTTGTAAAGCTCCAAAGCTTCCAATATCCAAGAGGTTAGGGTCAGAGCTAATTAGCCGCCTAGTTTCAGTTATCTTAAACTAGTATGACTAGATCTGTTTGTGCTCTTTGTCAGTAAATGGAGAGATTCAAGAAGCAAAACAGGCAATCTATCTTGACACTGATGTTATGAAAGATGAACCTCTGTCCAGGCATACTGATTTCTGTGGTGACTTAGGCCAACTTTCAATAACTAAAGTTGGGATGAAATTCAGTCTTGATTATCGTAAAGATGTCTTTTGACCTTAAACCCCTGCTTGTGGATTTTTACCAGTACATTTCAGTTGCCAGTTTAGTGTTCCTTGGAGAAAATCTCTGAAGAATATAGGTCAATGCTCCTTGTTGAAGTGAGACTCCCATTAACTTCAACAAAGAAACATATGACTTTAATATGTTTTACTTGTGAAACAATCGTGATTTTTTTAAAAAAATATGCATTTAAATTTCCTTTAAGGATAATGTGTTGCTAAATATATGGCCTATGAGACAAATATGTACTTATTTCCAAAGTTATATCTGGTTCTGGAAATTAATTTTCAAGCCTTGAGTCTATAATTTCATGTATATCAACCAAAATCTACTCTAGAATTAGTTGTGGTCAGCAAAACTGACAGGGGGGTTGGAATTCAATGATCTTTGAGGTCCCTTCCAACTCTAAACATTCTATGATCCTACAAAACTGCTCTTATTTTGCACCAAGATATGACAGAAGAATCAGTTAATCTCCCTGTTATACACCTGCATATTCTTTCATTGTGAAAAATGGAATTTCCCAATACACCTACATGCAGTTTGTTCTTAATTATAAGCACTTTTCTCATTATATATCTAAAAATAATTTTTAATATTATGAGCTGGTGGAAATTGTGATATGGGTGTACTGGATTGCACTTATGCAATTGACATACCCTTTCTATGCAAATTGTCTGAGAGAGACATAAGTCATTTTTAATAAATGTGGGGAAAAGGTCTGAGGTGAAATGAGGTTGGTGGTCGGGGCTCAGATTCTAATAAGATAAATTAAGGCTACTCACTCAGCTAACACTCAGTGTAGTTGTCAGCAGTCTTGGTTTTAAAAAGAGAAGATCGAAGAAAAGATTTAAAGATGGATGAGCCACGTAGGCTAAAAAATCCTCTCCTTTCAGCAGACAGTGATTCTATAGGGTCAAAGTTGAGGAGTGATGGGAAGAGTATTAAGAAATTTAGCAATTTAGAATGGAGATATATTCTCACAGGCATTAATTATGTCTTCAGAAGGTATAAATTTAGATTCAGAAGAGCTTTTTTTTTCTGGACAGTAACAGAGAATCTGGCCAGATCCTTGAAACTCTGGATTTTCAAGTTTCCAGTAAGTTTCCAAATTTCTGTGGACCACAGTTTTACTGCACAGCCCAGAAACCCATTCTCATGCAGATCTCCACATCACTTCAGAGTGTTACATACGTGAAAGGACCGTAGAACAAGGCCTTTAATTTTCAGACAGCATATTTGATAAATTATGCTGCTGAATCCATAGTGCTAATTCTCTACAGTGATGTTTATAGAATAGCTGGTATAACATACATAGAGCACTGTAAATAGGTCAGGTTTTATTGTTTATTTTAACAAATGGATAGGGTTGCATTAGCATTGGGGAAAATGTATAAATATTGATTTGAAAACCTGGCATGCACAATAAAAGAGCAACCCTTCTAACCCTTTTAGAGAAACCCAGCCATAAATAAAGTTCATCTCCATTTTTTCAACAAAACAATTAATACATAATTCATCCCGAAAGTATTATCATCCCTATTGTTACCAATAGCAACTGAAGTATCCTAACACTGCTAACACTAGTCTATGAAGATTATATTTATCTGTATATATGAAGAAGAGATGTAATGGTATATACTGCGACAACATTTTATTTGTGGTGGAATCTATAAGGATAACTTTCAGTAGATCTGCCTGGGCTGAGTGCTAAAGGATGCAGCTGACAAATGTTTGTATTATTCTGACCATGGTGAAAACAAAATCAATAAATGCATTTTTGAAACTAAGGAAACAGTTATGTATCGTCTTAGGTCATGTCTTGTTAATTTACTTTATATCTTCCTGTGCACAGAAAGCTCTGTCCAAGAATATTAATGGTATACAGCTGTATATAATTAAAGCCTTTTTTTATTAAGTAAACTTTGTTTAAGTAGGATATTAACTGGTTGACTGAAGCACATTTATATTCACAATGCACAAAGCTATCCAAAAGTTTAGGAGATTCATTTCATTTTGGATGGACACCAGACTTTATCTAAGCCTTCTGCTCTGGGAATTGGGTTTGAGATCTCACAAGTAAGTCTTCTAGCTATATTACCAGTACTGTCCTGCTCTACCAGGACTGAATGGAAGATAGCTAACACCTCATTATACATAGTGGAAAAAGAGGGAAAGGGTGCAAGGAGTTTTTTTTCAGAGCTCCTTCCCTGCCACGAGTAGCAAATTGTTCAGATGGGTCTCAGGTGCCTGACATATCACAGCTCAGGGCAGAATGACAAAGACAACAGCAACCACATTTAGTAAATCTTCAGGGCCACCAACTGGCTACTATGTATGAGTGGCAGAAAGTGTTGATTGGAAAACAAAAAGCCAACAGACAGATACCAAAAGGTAAACATTAGATACAGATAGATGCCCTAGCATCCTTTGATATAATTGGGCATTTTGGTTGATAACAGTTTTTAAATAGTAAATTGTGATGCAAAAATGCTGCTCAAATTTGAAAAGTAAAATCTTCTTCAGAAAAAGGCTGGGGTTTTTATGAAAGGTGTGTGGAAAATATTTCCTTAAAAAAGCCTTTTTTGGTTTTGTTGAACAAAGGCTTCATTCATTATATGACTACATTTTATCTTCTGTTTACTTTATTACTAAAATTCAAATTTAGAGAGAGTAAATCAGAATTTGCTTTTCAGCTATCACAAAACAGATGAGAAAAACAATTTGCTACTTGGTGACCCTTGAAGAGTCAAACTATGTATAATAGGAGGTTGTTTACCTCTGCATTCACCAAACTAAAAAATTTTATACTCCTTTTTAATGGATCCTGGTAGTACTTTCATATCGTGCTCAGAAACAACAGGCCATCAGATAATTCCCTCAGGAAAACTTTACATTTAATAAAAAAAATAACATTTTGACGTTTTTTAGGGTGAAGATAGCATATTTCTATGCAAGTACTTATTGACACACATTCTGAATAGTTAACTAAAGAAGTAACAATTGTCTGTTGATACATAACAGTCTGTTATCACACAGAATATGAGAAAGTTACAGCTTTAGATTATATGTCTTAAAATTTTAGAATAACTTCATGATTGAACTCTTGAAATATTGTCACAGAAATGTACGTTAATGTTTGGAACTGAATCTTGACTGTATGCTTTTCAACTAATACCTTGAGAAAATATCCTTAAAAATAATAAATACTAAAAGATGGACTGCAATCTCTTTCATTTGTTGGCTTGCTTTCATGGTGACCTACACACCTTGAAACACTGAAGAAGAACTGAACAAGAGTACTGTTTCTATTTGACAAACTGTGTGGATATTTGAAGTACAGTTTTCTGGAGTCTGAGATAATTACAAGCCTAGGGTAATAAAAACTTTTCAGTGACACATGGGATTTTATTTTAAATTCGTTTATTTATTCTTATCTCTAATACTTGAACTTGAGTGGTTTGCAGTATAAAAATAAATAGTGCAATTTCCGGCATATGTATTCTATATCCTAAGTAATGATTTAAAAAAAATCCTGAAGTTCTACTCTTATTCATAAAATAACTTAATTTTTGGGCTGTTTTTAAACAGAACAGTGAATGGAATATGTAAACCAAATACATTTGTACCTAAGATCCAACGCAAGTTATGGAGATAGCTACTCATACTTTGAAAATCATCTTGGGGGTGGGATGAGGTAGCTTGCTTTTAGCGTATGAGGAAATGAACAGCAAATAAAAGCTTCTTGAAACATGTGATATCTTCTTTTTATGCATAAACAAAGGCTGAAGAATTTCACTCAAGATTACTTTATTTCAGAGAGGAATTAAACTAATTAGGAGGGAACTGAAAATAGACATAGAAAGCAAAATTGTGTTTCAGTATGAAATATTATTTAAAATGTCTATAAAATCCTTGGAAAAAAATGGAGTACTTGATTCAAGATGAATGTATTACAAGAGTTTGAAAGATTCATTTTATCTGAAGTATCAAAGAAAACTCCTCCTAGGTATGAGAGCTCTTCTCAGAGAGATACCTGAACTCTCACCACATCACTTGCTTCTTGTTTCTGGAAGAGTTCCTGTGGTTATATTTCCAAAGGAGAGCTACGTAAGTAAAGCACAATACCATTTTTCTCACCACCCTTTAGAGAAAAGATGGTCTTTTCTCTAAAAAGCACTCTGTTCATTACCAGTACAATTCTCCCCCTCTTTTAGAATTCATTTAAAAACATGTTTCTACCTTCCATTAAAACAATATAATTCTCCCTGAGGTGCTGTACTTACAGTATTCTGACCTGTGCTGTCTAATGGTGATATGAGAGACAAATAGCTTCAAAGACTGTATTCAGATAACTTCCCTACTAGGAATTATCTCTCAGATCCTTCTTGCATCCTCATATCTAAAGTAACTCAGTAACTTTATATTCTCTCTCCTTGTTGTGGCAGTACAGGGGAACTTCAGGGATACAAAGCATCCCAGATCAGGCAACCTGGTCCCCTAGTCAAAGTATGGGAAAAAAATTATCCTCTCTCTGTTTTGATAACAGACATATTAAGTTAAAATTCAGCCTAGAAGTAAAAGGATAAAATTGAGGAAACAAATAACTAAAACAAAGAAGTATCCTCAAGATGCAAGGTCTGTCAAAAAGACCCTCTGTAGTGATATAATGGAGTGATTTGAATAATTTTAGTCTCATCTTGAGGAAGGAATCTTCCACAGGAAGATTATACCATGGTGAATTATGTGAAAAGATAGGTAAATGACATTATAGTTAGTGATATCTCAAATTTCTTTTTGCTTAATTAACTAATTCTTATTCAGCTATTTCTGTTAGAGTTTTTCATTATTAAGGTCAAAATTTACCCTCTTATTTCATCCTGATCATTCATAATGACAGCATGATACCATTAATAGTTGTGTAAACAGTTTCTATTAACGAATTTTGATGGATATGATACCAAAAAAATAGCAATTAAACCTGTAAGCTCAAATTGGAAGTTAGCTGGAAATACTCAGAATAAAATATTTCTGAGCCAGCATAAATGTAAATACTAATAACTGTGTATCCAATGAAATCTCATAGTACAGTTTGACTTAAATTGTTAATTTTAAAAGCAAACGAAATTTCTCTGTGTGTGTGGTTGTAATATTGCAATCAGTAATAACAGCTGGTTTTTATGTGACTCAATATGTATGGGATTTTTGTCAGTAATCTAGCTTCTCCCAAACAGGAAAAAATCCCAAGACCAAAATGGTTAAAAATATCACACCAAACTATTGAGCATCAGGGGATATTAATCTAGTTGCTTTAAGTTTCCAGCCCAGTCTCTTTTTTTTTTTCAACAAAGACAGAAGTCATATTTAAATACTAAACTTCTTCCTCAAAATGTCTTGAGTTGGGTTTTAAGCACCAGATTGTTCCAGTACCATTTGAAATCTGTGCTATCTGATTCACTATAAAAGGACAACTAATACAGATTTGTTATTATTCACATAATATTCTTATATATGTGCTATGTCTGTACCATAGGTATGACATAAAAGGATGCACGGATTTTAGAGGTAGATTCTATTTTTAATATTTTTCATCTCTGAACAGTTTATGAATTTTCACTGACTGCATTCTTTTGTAATTGAAATGTTCCTAAAGATTTAGCCTGTCACCTTCAATCTTCCTTTTGGAAACATTACCATCATAACTTAAGATAACATTTCTTCAGTGATTTTCTCAAGCAGGAGCCTATGTGAATGTCAAATCAAGTATGTCAAAGCAGGTTGCCATAGGATAAATTCAGGTTCTTTTCAGCCTCTCAAAAAAGGTGCTTATCCAGGTTTTGGTTTTACTAATGCACTTCAATAATGAAAACAGAGGTATCGCCATAAAGATCTTTTATATGTTTCACAGAACATAAACTAGAGCATTGAGTGTTATTTCCTCCATCTACTGGGAACGAACAGAAAAGCAGTAGTGGGTGCAATGCCTACATACTGATTTAGAAAACAATGTTAATAGCATGCATGCATAAAAGTTTGCATAAATACACAAGTAAGTAGCAAAAAAATGGATGGCAGAAAGTGGAAGACATGGAAGTTATTGCTACTTTAGGGAAGACTTGGATGAACAAATTAATTAGTTCAGCCTCACTGCAGCTAAAGTCAATGACAGTTTCGACACTGACTTTCGGACTGGCTTTCAAATTACCCTACAGTCTAAAAACATAAATAAAATTGAGACAATACAAACCAACAAATTTTAAAAGTAATTCCAAAGTTTAACATCAACTTTTTTAATTTCAGCTGAAACTCTAGCGATGTTAGAATATACTACCAAGCAGGAAAACTGTTTACACATTTTATGGCAAACCCTCCCATTACAAGGAGAGCAACGCAGACACCATTCCCTTATGCATTCCTGATGCTTTGTTGTACTCCTCTGAAAACATCTTAGATTGGGTTTCCTATATCATGACTATCCCATGTAGAAGTCAATATACCACAAGGTTTCTCCACATTTTCTGAAATATAATTTTAAATGGTCCTAAACTGAAAATGGGTAATATATACTTGAAAGGGTGGAGAAACAGTAGTGAAAAAGTATTAGCTGAAGTGTCTTATGTATATGTAGCAAGTTAAGCATATGATGGGGGATAAATCTTCCTGGCTGTTCCGGTTTCACAATGTGAATATTGAATAATCTGACTCTTCTTTGTTTGGGTAATGAAGTTTTAATAATTAAACAATAGGTCATTTGAGCTCTGTTGTGTCATCAACTAATTATTACATTTATGTTTGTCAATAGCAAAGCCACAGTAGTATTTTAAATTCCATTTATTGTGCTTTAGCTTAATGCTTACTGTTACTTTCCTCCACATTTTTTCCCGTCATGAAAATTAACCCCCAATATATCTTTCTGGAAAAAAATAAACAGCTCCCTTGCCAAGCCTTTCATTACACTGCTTCTTTCCATCATGAATTGTGATCTAACAGTAGCCTAGTAAAAAGCCAGGGCCTTTGAAGTGTTGTGCTAATTTGATTAATACGTAGTTACATCCTGTTATGATGCACTTTGCCTTATGCATTTTAAATGGAAAATGCAGAGTGGATTACATTTGTGTTAAAAACACAGCATACTAAATGAACAGCATTGAAAGTGGGCTATAATAACAAGCACTGCAACCACTTTAAACATGTAAAAGGTTATTGCTTGCAGGTTAATGATAATTGTACCAAAATACATGTTTTTATAACAATTAAGAGGTCAATATAAATACTACTGAGATTCACACAGCTGCTGTGGGAAATACCTGCTTTAAATTCCTTGATTAAAATCAAAAGAAAATATTCCAAAGAATCCTCTGGATTGGTGTCCTTCTACTCATCCCCGCAAGTACTCTGGGGCTTGAAGTAACTTCCAACTCAGCTTCCATCCAATCTGAAAAAAATTTAACATGCTATCCCCTTTTGTTTAAGTGAATAGTTAAATTCAACTTGTGTGTTGATACTAGGTATATGGCTTCCTATGTCTAGCAGGAGGCAGTATTATGCAACACTATTACATATAGAAATGTTTGCATTTTCTCTTTTCCCTTTACCTTTTTAAAAGTAAAATACATTGTTTTATCATAATACCTTGAGATAGCAATAATGGTCACAGAGGAAGAAATACATCACTATGTTACATTATGCTTTAATTCTACTGTGAGCAAAAGATGTATCAAATGTAACTTTGTGCTTTAAATGTGCATCAGTGTGCTTTAAATAGTTACATAATTATTGCAGATACTAAATTTGCTAACAATACAGTACAATAAAATTGTTTCCACATCAGAACACAGTCCTTTTATGTACTTGTGCTAAAGCAGATAAAATATCACACTATCAATGATGACCAGAAAACCTAAGTATACATTTAAATATTTCATATATTGATAATGATTTGCACAGGAAATGTTTCACTTTTTAACAGTTCTATTGAACACAGAAAGATGCCATTCTATTAACTCATAATGTTTTCATATCTTTCAGTCTGTAGTATCATTACATTTCTAGCTTGCTTGCTCTTAGAGGCTTATCTAACACCTCTCTCTTTTGATTTTAGGTGAAAAAATATTTATTGTTGAATCATATTACTGAAGGAGAAGTGCAGGAAAGGATAAAGACTTAGGTTAGAAAATGTTAAAGCACTAGATAGTCCAATAAAGTGTGAGGTCTATTTCTGCCTATTGCATGGATTTGTTGCCAAATTCAAGGTGGCAAACACTTGTTGCACCATCTACCTCTCTTCAGAGAGAGAAAGTGTGTCTACATGTCTACAAGATCTGATGACATTTTGAAGAGCCTAATTAATTTTTCTTGACTATTTGTTTGCAAAACTATAGTCATAGGTTTTATTTTCATTTGTATTCCTGAGATTAATCTTAATAGCTTTCTTTCCTCAGTACAGTCATGGCAGTTCTGCTTTTCTTTATTTACTATATAATGAATTCTAAACCTTTTCCATAAAGTTTTCACATGTTTACAGTTTATTTATAGGTCATCCTCACTCTTTCGCTGCTCAGTAATTATAATATCAATTTTTACCTAATCTCAGAAGATATCTTCAACATGATGTTTTTAATCTTCTAATTTTTCTATTTTCTTTGGTATTTTCTAGTAACATGTCATGCAATGGTGATGGAAACCATCTATGGAGTTGAGTGAGAGCACATTTTTAAAAAATTGTATAATTCCTGTGATTTATATCAGCCACTATAATCTGTTCAGATTGCAACATCTACAGTAAAAGTGCAATGAGGTCAGCCACAAAATCTTTTGCTTGGCCTACATCAGCTTTTGAATCAGAATCACCAAGTCCTGTTATGTCCTTCCTTGGCATTTACAGTCCAACACTGCACTGACAGTATATGGAGAAAAAAACTCTCTCACTTATCTTCTGAAAAAGTTTGGATACAGCTCTACACCAAGATATTGAAATTTAACCTTTTCTCTGGTTCTTTTGTCATGCTACATTGCAAACATAAATTATGTAATGCCCTTTTATAATGATATGTCTCCTCAGGTTTCCTTTACTCACAAATGTTTGTACTAATAATTCTAGTATTTAATCATAAATTTTCTTTTTGATTTTCTGATCAATATACATAAAATATGCTTTGTACAATCCTTCATATTTGCATGTTTAATATAGTTACGCCTTTAAATATGTTAAAGTTTTAACCTGTGCATCGGCATTTATATGATTCTACACTTTCTAAGGTTATTTCTAAGAATAAGCTGATTCTCTCTTCCTAGTATACTTCATAATTATGTCGGCGTCATAGTAATGCCTTTATTTCATCATCACTTGGCATCATCACCTAAAGGTAATAATGCTTATTGAAAATAATGTGTCTCTGCTTCAGATTCCAGTCCTTAACTAATTTTAAACAGTAATACTCTGTGGAGACTCTGGTTCACAGTTTGAATGAATAGCACACTTTTATAATAGATTAATATAGTATAAATTGTTCTAAGCCAGAACCAATGCACTTCAGAATATAACTGAGATTTTAATTTTTCATAAGATCTTTGAAAGTGATTTCAAGTAATAATCATTTCAAGCAAAAACCATTCCAAGCATAATCATTCTGAATAAATTAATCACATCTTTAATTATGATCATCACCAGCAGAGAGATCTGAACAGCAGAAGTTTATGTTTTTATATAAGAGAATATTTATAATTGGATTTTAGCTTACCAAAAGTCACACTGATTTCTGGCCTTGAACCAGAGAAGATAATGAGCTGAGTGTGACTAATAACCTGAGAAAAAACTCTTCTCATAACCTCTTGTTGTGTCTCCAAAGAAGATTCAGAATACCCTTGAGGAAATGAAGCTGGACTTGGAAACTGTTAAGAGTGCTTGAAAATTGTCATTGATAGCCTTGATAACATGAATTGATGACACCTTGCTGGTCAAAGAAGTCATGTGGACAGTGAACACCTTCTACCTGAAAGCTGTGAATATTCACCCAGGAAGGAAACACTAGGGGCATTTTTTATTATTTGCATTATATGTCTGTCCTGGTTTCAAGGAGGGACAGGGTTAATTCTCCCCTGGCTCTAGTAGGGGCCCAGGTATTCCACCCCATGTGAGCCATGCCCAGGGGGGAGCAGGGAACTGGCTGGGAAGGGGAGGGGGACCGGGAAGTGGGGGTGAAGGTCCATTGTTTTCTTAATCGTGTTTATATACGCCTCTATCCGTGTTACTGTTACTGTGTTCCTGTTCCCTTTGTTGTTCTGTTAGACTGCCTTTGTCCCAACCCATGAGTTCTGCCTTTTTCTTCCGATCCTCCCCTCATGGCTGTGGAGGGACTTGAGAGAGCACATCTGCCACGTGGTTCTTCGTGTCTGTATGAGGCTAAACCACAACAACATCTAAATGCCTCATCAGTCTTAATTTAGGACATTTGGAAGCCCATATAGACTAGTGAAATAATCTTTCTTGGCTTCTGCTCACATTCAGTAGGTGAATCCCACCACAGTTTTCAGTTTTTCTCTGGTTCTGAAAGACATGAAAACCAGGTGGATCACAACATGTCATGCCGCATCAGTGAATGGTGATCAGAATTTATAAAACCAAAGACTTCAAAAGATAGCAACTTGCCTCTGCAGCATTTCACCAGTAAAATCTTTTTGAAGAGGAATAAGAAGTTCATTCTGAGACCAAACACAACTTTCTGTAAACAGATAAGATCTCAAAGGCAAGTTAATCCTTCATAATCAATGACAGTGTGATCCTTCTATAACGGAACTTCTGAACTATGGAAATACAAATGTGAATAGTCCACAAATGCATTACACTCATTAATGATTTATAAGCTCAACCAGATCTTTCACTGTACTATCCATATATTTGAAAAGAAACAAAAACAAACATTCATAGACTAAAGATTGCATATCTGGTATGTCTGATGCATGACTTGCTTTTTCTGTAATTGAGTTAGACATTACTGCTTATATCCAGCAAGAGAAATTCTTTCATCTGATTTGAGTTGTGCCACTTTGCTGAAGCTCACCAGAAGTGTAGCAAAGCTGAAAAACAGAGGCTGAAAATTAGTGTTTCTTCACTGATGTGGATTGCCAGTGCCCTATGTGCAATGATCAGTACCAAATAGCATAGCTAATCTATGACTTCCAACAGGAAGCATAGGAAAGGCAGGCATGAGAAGAGAGGATATTCAAACCCACACAAAGAAAGGGACATTATTAATTTTTAAAGATATATATGAGCTATAACTAAATATGAGTATTGGTACTGAATATTTTCCAATTAGTTAAAAAGATGGCTATATACTGAGTGTTTTTTATTCCTGTCACTATAAGTACCAGCTTAATTATGATTATCAGTGGCATTGGTAACAGGGTGGGTATAAAAGGATGAAGAACCAATCTTTCTTCTTTGTTATTTTATAAAGAAACATTGAACACAAAATAGACTCTACCATTTGGACCTCTAGTTCTCCATTAGCCTATAGCAATAGCTTTTCAGCAAAGGTCTGCTGGACTAAGAGTCTTCCCCCAAGGCTGATTTCTTCTACCTGCATTATCTGGAATCAGAAAAGGAGACATAATCTTACTTCTGAACTACTTCAGCATTCAGCCAAGCTATTCAGGAAGAATATTATGAGATAGGATTTAAAAGAAAATAAATAAAATTGCAGGACACAGACATGTGTCCTTGGTGCCTGTATTTCTCAACTTCATTCAAATAGCAAACTGCGAGATCTGGACCCTTATATTTTACAGAGTAATATTTGTAAAACATTATGCATGTGCTGTTTACTTACATATTACAATAAATATAGCAAGGCTTTACACTGAAACTAAATTCGAATACAGGGCCTTTAATAATCAGATGTTTTACATCACTTTGATTAATCACTAGAATATATTAAAATATGATTTCAGCATATTTTGCACAGAAAATGTCTTTTAGTCAAACTCTGGTTTCTCCCTTTCTGTCTAGTCCATGTGTAATTCATGAACCTTTAAACATTATGAGATTCTAGAGATCTAAGCTGACATTTTTACTTTCACTTAGCAGCCTGAATAATTGGTACACTCCGAGCATTTTAAATACTAATGTAATTATTTCTTTGAATTCATCTTGTGATGTCATAGCAGCTGACGATTGACATAATAAATTTCAAGAATATGAAAGCTCAGAAAGAATGTTAGAAATATCTTATCTTTAAAACATAACAATTATATGATCTATAACTAGCAATATATTCTGATGTTAACTTTAATGAAATGCTTTTTAGATGTATGATGTATTGTTATTGGATTTATATTTCTAAGAAGAGAATTCATTAGACTTTTTAGAGTGTTTTCTTCAAAGTCAGAAAGAATTTATAGACAAAACCATCAAAACTATTTAGTATCTTGAATAAAAATTGAAGGTCAGTAACAAAAAATAAAAATTTGACTTTCAGTGTAGGAAACTACAAGGAACTATGCTGTCTTCTCTGTAAGCCAGTCACAATCAAGAAACAAGACATTACATTTTGCATTAACTGTAATATAACATAGGAGCTGGCTATAAACCACAAATCGTACCTGGCAACTGATTTCCTAGGAGGTTCTGGAGGACCTGTAGCCCCCCAACAACTATTTCATGGCCAGAACCTGGTCCCACAGTTCAGAAATGTCCTTGTTGCCATGCAGTCTCCCTTAAGACTTAGATCAGGTTTGTCCCAAGCAATGCAAGTTCTAGAATAAAAGGCCATGATTTAGAGTACTGCAAATCAGTTCTCTCCTAAGGGAGATTTCCTCTGCTTAGGGTGATTTGAGCAAATTGAATATTTATATTCAATGCAGATTGAATAGGAGAACACATACAGCAAAAAAAAAAAAGTCCAAAAGTAAAGTCTTACCTTTGGTGCTTCCTAAATAACATGGGACGTGCTGTCAGTTAAAATCATATCAGCAATTCTGACTACAGAAATGAGCACAGAGACAGTTTATGTAACATTGTATTTCTACAGCACCCATCATTATTATTTAATCTTCATTTTCTCCTTTAAAAAAAATAGTAATAAGAGAATAAGTGTTTACCACTATGCTTGCTAAGAGGCACAATCTTGGAGTTTATACAGTAACACTTCCAAAATCATTACCATGCAGATAATAGTATATATGGTCTTTGGGCACCTATACAATCCAGTTTCTTTACCCAGAGATTATGCTGCCCTCCATAGGCAACAAGATATGTACTGAATACAAGCACATTGGGATGGGAGTATTCCCACTGTCCTTCTCCATCAATTGTAATTATTTGGTGGAAAAGATAGTAGTTTAAAATAAAAAGAGTGACAGAGGTTTTTTTCCCCAACTGCATAACCACATAGAGTCATGGACTGTGAGCAAAAATGGTAATTAAGACACTTTTTTTGGACTAAGTCCCATTGCTCTTCTAAGCCAGTGACTTCTCCTACTGGCCATTTAAGTGAATACCAAAAACAGCTATGGGGGGAGGTTTTGTTTGGCTTGGGGTTTTCTGTTTGGAATGAAGACAGAAATGAGGATGCACTGTGTTGACTTAGTAGTCCATCCCCAACAGAGTGTCCATATCTCATAAGTCTCAGAATTTTTCTCCTTTACCTCCAGACTCAGATACCTCCTTGATCTTTATGCTGGCTTTCATGTCCCCTCTCTGGTTTCTCTGGATTTGTATACTAGGGCAGGAGTTCTATACGATTACAAAGAATCTAAAAAAGTAAATGGTAAAATACTTAGGACTGCAACATAAAAAATCTTTGGAAAGGAGTGCAACAAGTGTGCCATTGACAGTACAAAAGCAGCAATGGTAGGAGCTGATCAGATCTAGATAAACCTGTGAGAGAAACCTGTGTTTCAAGATAAACCTGTGAGAGAAACAGAACGTGCATTAGTATGAAATGTTATTTACATTAGAGTAGCACCAAAAAATTTGCAGGGAAGACTGATACACTATTGCTTTGGACACATCATAATAACTGATAACAGAAAGCATTTTCTTGGAAAATAGTATGTTTCATCTCAGAGAGAATATTCTTTACTTAATAATTTATAGTATGCATAAGGATGAAGCTGAATCAATCAGTTAAGCTTTTGAAGGTGTGTTAAAGTAACTAATATAATTGATGATTATGCTGTGTTCACAGCCTAGATTTTAAATTGAAAAAACAGAGGTTCATAATCTCCGTATCTAAGTCTACCTTTCCAAACATGATGCATCTCTCTAAACTATCTGTCTAACACCCTCTGTGGTCAATGGGAAAATGAAACCTTCACAGAACAATTCAATCTATCCCTAGAAGTGGGAAAATTCTTCCTGGGGATCTCTCTATATGTATTTATTAACTGTAGGACAAACATAGACAACTAGGTTTGGTGGAAATTTTTTTTCTTTTCACAATGTATCATAAGTACATGCAAATACATTGCATTTTTTAAATTTTGTTAATTCAGCTATGGTGTTGATCCTACTGTTTGTTATTTAACTTGTTACCCTGATGAAGAAAGGTCAGATATTAAAAGAAAGAAATTAAATATCTGAAAAATCAATGAATGTTCATGTTCACAACAAGCGCTTGCCATATGAGCAGATGTATATCTTACTGTGAAAGCTACATAAGTGTAATGTATAGACTGAGGGTTTAAAACTTAGTAGCTCTAGTAGTTAAAGGTAAAGATGTAAAGAGCAATTAAATGAGATACGGTAAATATTCATGTCCACAAAGAGACTTTGAGGAAGTAAATCTAAGCTGGTTTTGTTGAAGGAATTTTCTCTGAGACATCTGGTTGGTTGACATCTCAAATAACAATTGTTTACACAACACCCACAAAACACAAGAATCTGGAAGTACAAACTTTTGACAGAAATTCCATAAACTGCTAATGAAACAAGAAGTATAATCCTGAAATGTATTTTTTGAATTATTTTAGTTAATCTAAAAGGATTGCAATCAGGATTTCTTTTCATACACAGCTATCTGTTTTTTAAAGATTCATTTATACCACATAGCTCTTCAGTTTTATAAAGGGTTACATATGAAGCACGTCTCGGAAATACGTACCCAGCATACAAGTGCCATGATACAAGCATGATTACGCTGCAGTCCTACATAAATCATGGCAGTGACAATAACTCCCATGATAACAACCTATAAACAAGATAAGTTCTCCCCTGCAGAAGTCATTTTACATTTTCTAAAATGAGTGAACAAAGATTTCCATATGGATAATTACCACAAGGCCGACTGGAGTTTATACAAAATATATTACTCAAAAATTCCTGTCCCTTTATCAGATGAAAGGCAATATAAAAATAGGATTAATCATAAAGATCACATAATCTAAGAACAAAAACACTATATTACTTTTAATGTCTAATTGTTTTGCTTACTGTTTTAATTGCTAAAGAATTCAGAGATTAGCAAGATGTCTTCTGCAGAAGTGTCCTACCTCATTAACTACAACAGCAAATTGAAATGTGTTTCCCAAGTTTTACTTGTAGCTAAAATGACTCATCCTATTAAAATTTTCTGTATCTCCATCAGTGTATTTATTCATTCTATAATTAAGGAAGCAATCTAAGAATTGATTGAAAAGGACATGCTTCTTTCCTGTCATCATGACGCATGAAAATGTAGATATATAAAAATATTGATGAAAGTCCTTTGTTACTACCGGGCCAAAAGGGCAATAATCCATTCCTGGGTTTTTGTGGTTTGGTTCTTTTTTTTTGGGGGGGGGGTATTTTAAAGACATGAAACTACATTAAAAATATTTGCAAGTGTAAATTGTATACTACAATTAAAATGTTTGAACTTTATATAAACGTTTGCAAATTACAATGCCAGCCTTAGGAGATAGCACTCTTTAAAAACTAATGGAAAATGAGAATTATTTCCTGCTAATTTTTACAATTAGGACATTCTTTCTGTTTCAAATATTTCAGTTATTGTAATTTCAATTACTTTTCTTCATCTGTCAAGAGAGTTTCAGAGTCACAGAAGGTATATCATTATGTTAACCTTAAATACATGAAAATTCTGAGGTGTAGCCTGTCCAAAAATTATCAATCTCTGTATTTTTCAATTAAAAGAAACCAGAGGAACAAAACTTCAACATATTTTCTAACATATTAAAAGTTACTTTAGTAATTTAGTTGTGTATTGGTCTGTTGAAATAACTTAATTCTTTAAGAGTGAATGCAGAGACACTACTCACACATGAATATTGTATCTCTCAGTAAAAGGGGTTCTTTTATGATACAGTCTTAAAATTAAAATAGTCTGAGCTAGTGTGTGATTAAATTTATAACATAATGCATTTTGCTGAAGGGTAAATTATTGATGACACTATCCTTAGTCATAAATGTATATCTTTTCCAAAAATACCACAGCAAAGCTGAACAAGGGAATGAAATTTCAATTTTATTTATTACCTCTCATATACTTTCAAATTACTTTCCAGCAAACAAATTACCACACGCCAATTCATCTGAAACAATCTGGAATTTCCAGAAAACAGCAACATTACTGAAGGCTTGAAACATGATAAAAATCTGGATGCAGATTGAGGAGTTTTAAGAGAAATATAATGTATTGTTAAATTCCATGAAGTGTTTGATCTTGCTTCGACCATTGAATAAGAATGTGTTATGATGCCCTTTCGTACCTCAGTTTTCAAAGCTTCTTAAAACTTACAGGATATATTAGGTATACTCCTGACTCAGCTGTATCAAGAAAGTATGTGTTTTCCTTTTGCAGACATGTTAGGATGAAGACCTGCCTAATACCAATTTGGTTATGAATTTCCAAATAAAATTACTTTTAATTCAACATGCAAGTAATTTCATTAATTCACTTCTGAAAGCAAATACTTTAATATATAGAAGCTGCTCAATACAATTTAAAAGAGCAAACTGTGGAATATGACAGAGAGTGTACATGGGTAGAAACATAGTTTTAGGGTAGAAAAATCTGAAGTTTTGCTAGCATCCCCTTTAAAGTATTGTGTCTGGTTTTTATGTGTTGTCTTTCTGATAAAAGAGAGAAGATGGCTCCTTTGTACTTTTCTATCTTCCACTCACATTCTGAAAAAAAAAAACTAAAAATCACAAAGATGATTAATATTAATTAGATTTTAAAAACAATAGTTATTTACATTTTCTGTCTTTTGGAGTCAACATGATCATTAATGATCACAATGATCCTGCCTGCTGTCCCATGGGATGGACACCTATTTTTTTGCTGCTTCTTTGTGAAAAATGAGATATTCAGGTAGCAGCTTTACTCCAGCATTGCTATTTGAAGTTTTCCTGTAAAATAGGCAGAGCTGGAAATGATGCAGTATAAACACAGCATGAGATTGTATGACTGCTGAATCTTGATGGGGGAAGATATACAAGTTGTGAAAGATGTCCCAAAGGGCTGAATGTTTTTCTGTATTTTTTTCCCAAATGTGGGATGAAATCCTAAAGCATTTGTTTCTAAAATCTCTGCTATAAACTCTCCCATCCCTATAATCTCGTCAGCTCTGGGGCAACAGAATCTCTAAGGTCAGCCGTGCTGTTAACTACAATGCTTATATTTCTCCTATATTTCATTGCAGTAGAAAGGAACAGATGATTTATTTTTAGTGAGTTGCTCAACCCTACACAAGGAACTCAGTAAGTGACTTTTTTTTTTTTGTTTAAACTGATATGATTGCCAGTGATAGCACTGCTCACAGTAGTATTAACTACATCTATAAACTCCAGCATCACTTCTCTTGGCTCAGACACAGTCGTAAGTTCTTCAATTTTTCTTTGTGATATTTCAGGCTCTTTTTTCCACAACATGTTGAGTAATGTGCAAGATAAACTGGCATGTGTTATGAGACCAGTACAGCATGCGTGGGTGAATTAGTTACATTATCAGTATAAATGACAAAAAAGTCTTCTGACCCATAACATATGTTTGGGTGAGAAGAGAGAGATGCAAGAGAGAGCAGTAATGACATGATGCTGCTATTCTGTTTTAAAACAGATGTTTCTTTTAATAAAGCAAGAATCATAATAACAACAGAAAGTTGTTTAGTGTTCAGTATTCTTTTTCTTCAGTATTTCCCCTAAGAGGGGAAAAAAAAAAAAAAAAAAAAAAAAAAAAAAGTTTGTTTCTTATGGAAGTTAAAGCATTTTAACTGAAGAGTCTCTTCTCCATTCCCAGACAGAGCAATTTAAATTTTCATCTCCCTTGCCTTAAGTGGAGTTTACTTCCTTAAATCTGCTCAGCACTTATTGAAGAATCAATATTCAATAGTCATATCAGAAGTCTCTCTCTCCACAAATAAATCTGCAAATACAAAATAAAAAGCTGTAAAACCAGAAACAATATTAAAGAAGAACCAGAAGATGATGTGGTGTAAGCAATGCTACAGTAAGAATGCCATTAAAAATTTTTGTGAATATACAGATGATTTTTAACATGCAGTTGTCTAAAATAATATTCCATAAAAAGGAAATAGAAAGTATGCTTTATTGTCTATGGAAATCACTCTTTAAAAGGTTCTTTCAATTGCGATATATTGAAGCACGTCTCTAAATGCTGACTGCAGTAGTAAGTTCATTTTACAGCCAGCACATGGGAGCTGAAAGTGTTGATCCCAGGCAGCTGAGAATGGCAAGGCCATTTGTTAAATCATCAAGCAGGCACGTTTGTGCTTTCTCTCTTCCTGTCTCACAGATTTGCGGGGAGGTTTACATAAATAGTCCAGCAACCGTTGCGCTATCATTCCTCAAACCTCTCAGTAAAATAGCCGTTTGCTATAGTGCCTCCATTGGGTGCAGTGGGAATCAAGCTCCTGTTCTGCAGGGCTGCTGGCCAGGGGGATGGATTGCACAGGGCCACCACTCACTCCCTCTGCACAGGGGAAGAGATCATATCCCACAGCAGCCTCTCTGTTTCTAGAGGGAGGGCAGAGGGAGATAGCTTGAACGGAAAGGTAGGTGCCTCAGTTAGAGGTGTGACACCCTGTCCCCCAACCCACCCTCTGTTCCTCTGCTCTGGCCCATTTGTGTCTTCGTGCTATCTTTTGTTTTCTGCCTACAAGTCACTTGGGATGGGCTTTTCTCTTCAGGGTTCTGCATCCCTGCACCTCAGTTACTGCTCTTCTGCACTCTAGTAGTAATGAGCATGACAGAGGTGTCCTCTAGGCTTTGCTGTTGCTGCAAGATGCAACTGCTCTGAAAGCAGCACCCTGTGCCCACTGTCCAAGCATGGGGACCGCACTCATCAGTGTGACACAGGTGGAGCCGTGGACATGGTGCTGAGGGAGGCAGAGGCTACACATAGAGCAAAGAGTTGCGAAAGATGAAGTTGACGTTTCAGTGGGGGCTTGGACTTTCAGCAGGAAGTTCTTGGAGTTGCCCGTTACTGGCAGAGGTTCAGAGAGTCTACATGGGATTCATGATTTTTCCTCTTTTCCTCCCACCAGGCTTCAAATTTTAGTAAATGGATAAACTATAAATGACAAAGGGAAGGGCAAGAAGAGGCTTCGGGCTGTCATCGTGAAAATCCAGAATGCTTTTGGCTCCAACTATATTCTGCTTATTATAACAAATGAAAATAAAAAGTCATATTTGTGCAAAAAATACTAAAGGGCTGCAGTGTCAGAAATTATTCTCATAAACATAATTTTTTATATTATATTCTTCCTCTACATAATTTATAATGTAATCCCAGCAGAATGTTTCCTGTATGAACTGAAGAACTTGGGTTTTAATTATTTCTGTGCTACCAGTGAAAGGAAAAAAGGAAGGTGCATAGCTGTCATCAGATATTATACCATTGCCCACAGTCTCATTGAACAGCAATACAGTCTATTCATATGTTAATTATTTATATTGAAAGACTCCATCATGTACAAAATAGAATTTTGTAATGAATTAGGCTGAAAAATGTTATTTATGTTTTGCCATCAAAATAATTGGCCTAATTTTTAGATATGAGAAATATCTCCACTATTACTGACATGAAGAGTACAAGCAAACTTCAGCTGGTAGATCAAATTGCTGGACATGGTCTGATTCTGATACAGCAGGCTAAAATCAGCTTCAGTCCCCAGTTCAGTAGGATAGATTTTTGGCTAACTGGATAATATATTTCAATAATACACTAGCACCAAAATAATTTATTTTCATATTCAATATTTCCATATATTTCTTTTTCAGTATAAGATGTATTGTTTGAATAAATGTTTTGTTACTACATCAAATGATTTTAAAATTGGGGTTTTTTGGAACCAAAAAGTCACCTTAAAGGCCCTTGTGAAACGACCCATTATCTGGGTATTCCTGTTGAAAACATAAGCCGGTTAGCACCTTCCTACTTAAATTGCTGGTTTAAGACTTCAGTTAGTGTCCACAATGAAAAAATGGTGACTAAGTTCATCCAGTTCACATCCCAGAAATTCTGCTTGCAGCTTTGAGGCCTGTAATGCACGTTTTCTATGACCAAACCCTTCCTGTGGGCTCCCATGTGGACAAGAGTTCACTCTGTGTTTTTGTTTCAGGCACAGTGATAAGCAACAGGCAGTTTAGGTAACCTGCCATTTGCAGTCTTGATCTAAGTGGAGCCCAATTCTTCCTCTGGAGGCATAATGATTATTTATCTTAAGGTACTTTTCCTGAAAAAAAAAAATAGCTTGCATAGGCCAAATATGTGTAATGTTGACTGCATTTAATATATAGNATCTAAGATGAACACATTTGGGTTCCTTGTAATATCTCCCTTAAAAAAAAAAAAAAAAAAAAAAAAAATGAAAAGAAAAGAAGCCCCAAGCTAAAAGCCCTCCTCATTTTAAAATAACACTATCCTAGTTTACATAGAGGCTTTACAATCACATTATTTTTCAATAACTTATTTTCATTGATCGGTCTAACAGTTTGACATGTTATTTATGGGCTACTGTGATGAATCACATCCGTTTCCAAGGTAAAGTAAGCAAATTCTCTGTTTATAGGATTAAAGTTGAAGGTCAAACTTTGATTATATTTTCTATTCTACTACAGCAATATAAAGCAAGGCCTTTAGACTTCAGAATTGGCAACCAGTCATACGAGATGCTTTTATACTTAAAAATTGACCACAAATCTTGAGTAAATCATAATTAACATCCAAGAGGCAGGAAACCTAGCAGATGACTGTGATAGACTTTAAGAGAAATTTATTTTGTGTTTTGAATATGCATTTTAATATTTTTTTTAACTTGCAAAGAGGATTTATTTATTTTTAATCTGTTTTAAGAAAAGAGTTTATGTCTACCAGAGTGTGAGAGCTGGGAAAACACTAACCTTCAATGCTGATGGTGTCATGTGGTATTTATCTAACTCGCTGGCCCACTGCTGTTGAACTTCTACCAGTGTATATTTATCAGTAAGCCATTGGCAGGTGCAAGTGAAATTTGCCGCGTCCAGAAATGTAATGTATAAACAACATTTAACCCCCTTTTTTAGCAACACATTATTAAAGTCTGAGTTGGGATCTCGGAGCTGCCGAAGCACTGGCAACCTTAAATTGTAAAGGATGTTGTTGTGCAATGTAATAATGAAAAGTAATTACTCGAATGCTCTCCACTCCAACCACACACAATGCCCAGCACGCTCACATAGCCGAAGGGAGGGGGAGGAGACGGGGGAACCATTTGTGTTAAAAGATAAACGTGTGCCGATGAGAATCTCATCCAAAATATCCCCACTAAATTATTTAACAAAGGAAGCATGAAAGGGAAGATTGTGAAGTGTATGATTTCAGTGAGGCGTGGAAAGGTTGCTTAGGAGGCTTCTTGTGATGCAACACAAGGATTGTTGCATTTAGATTAGAGGTACTGACCTTGCTTCATCACCCAGCTTTATAAACCTGTCTCTACTGTGCATGCTTTTTTTTGTCTTGGAAAGATTTATGTCAAATCATTTGTTATCACATACATTGTTGTGCCAAGACTTTGCAAATCCTGGCTTGGAATTGCAGCCATCCTTTTAGGTCCGTACTGGGAAATATTTTTGCAGCATCCAAGGGAAACAGGCAGAATTTTTCCTTCATACTAGAACTCTTCTTTAGAGATGTCTGAATCATGCTGAAAGATTTTTGCACAGGAAGGCTTTGCTATAGCCAGGCTCCTTCCCTTACAAGCGTGGGAGGGGGAAAAGTCACCCATTCACACAGGATCATCCCCATCCCACAGGATTTTGTGGTGCTGGGTATCTCCAGGGACCTATCCTGGAGCTAAAAGGGAAATGATTGACCTTAAGAAGAAAGGGTTAGTGCAGAAAGACAGAAACATCAGCCATGCTGTGGCCCCATGAGGAAGGAGATGATGCTAGAAATGAGTGAGGCTGTGCAAACCTTGCTGTCTGTAACTATTAACTGACATAAATCTAGGAATATCTCTAGTCCCAGTTCTGGAACTCATATCAGCCCTTTTCCACTGTTCTGGCACTGTCCAATGGATGAGAACGACTGAATCGGCCAAGGAATCTGATATGCCTCCTGGATGTTATAGCTTTAACTGTATCAAGTTAAGGATGAAGACAAGCTGAAAGCATGCTGGGGATGTCCATCAGAACTGACTGCCTTCAGGAGGGCTAGACCGGACATAGAGCTCTTACACAGTCCTGGAAAGCTGGCTGGTGATGCAGGATTTCATAGTTCTGAAGCACCAGAGTTTGCCTTTAACCTCAGCTCTGAGCAAAAGGAGATCTGTAAATGCTCCATTCCTGGGAAAGCCTCAGGAAGCACAGACTCTGAAGGAGTTTCTCTCAGAGACACAATTAGTGCCACACACCTACAAATTGCTGCACCCTTCTTTGCAAGTTACTTGGCTGGAACAGCAAGTTCGCCATCAAAGACAGAATGAAGATTGTGTCTGTTTCCTTCCCTGAGTATTTTCTGCCTTAGAAATGGGCAAAATAATGCCCCTCGGTGAAGCCAAAAGTGAATTTTGTGGTAAGGAAGTAGCTGGACCTCACGCAGCTCCTGCCAGCCACCCTGTGGATGCCTCCTGCCATCAGCTACACATTCAGTTTAGCAAGGCTTGACCCAGAGTTTATGCAGCATAAATGAGAGGCAAAGTGGAGCCCCTGCTCTCTTTTATTCTCAGGCAGAAATATGGAGTGTCACATACAGCCCTGTCCTTACTGAGTAAAATTTTGCATTCTCTTCAGCAGTTTGCTCTTTATCTCTAAGTTACAGCACCACACCAATTAAATTATTCCATCTTTGATTTAGCACACAAAAGCATTTCTCTTGGTAAGTAGGTCTTCAACTTTGAAGTTTAGTGCAATTAAAACTAAATACTGCTAATTAGGAGCCCAGTGCCTCAGCTATTACTCAAATGAATTCTGTCGTCATGACTTAGGGCCACTTACATGAGCAAGAACTTACAGGACTGGACTCCATATTCATGAAGGAAAAGGCTGCTTTTTTCACCAAGTTGCAACCAGCAGATGGGTCACAACAGAAGAACCCTTATGTAGCAGAAAGGTGAGCAAATAGATTATGATTTACAGGCCCAGAATCCTCCCGAACACACAGCTTGCACTCCACTGATTTCTGCTAACAAGGATTAAGCTGTGCACAGTTTTCTTGTGTGCTGTGACTTTTGACAACAATAAAATGTTCGCTATTGCCATATGACACAGCCAAGTCCAGATGTGCTATTTTGGTTTGAGATGGTTAAACTTTTTTTGTTACTATGGAGATTATCTACTGAATGGTTTACTTACCGCCCCGAAGCTGTCATCGCATACTGTTTAATTTATAAAGCCGGTCCAAATCTCTGGGGAAAAAAAGTCACCAATATTTCTCACAACTTTCTTTGATTTATTTTTCAGTGTCAGCAAAGACATAACATTTATTATGATCCACCTTAGCATGATGACATTTCATTTTTCTTACTGAAGAAGATGTTCCTGAAAAAGGAGATCAAAATCTCCTTAGCTTTCTGGATATCACATAATAAATGAGGGGATCTGTTTTTCCTCAGTGCCTCAATAGGAAGAAGTGTTTATGTTTCAGGACCAAGCCCCCACAGAATATTTACAAAATTTGTTGCGAGGTGTTGAGCCATAAATCTGAAGTTCGAAACCTACATCAAATAGAAATGAAGACCTATAAAACACAGTGTAAAACAAAAAGTCAGAAGAAAAAAATGTAAATATTTTTAAGGATTATTGAAATCCTTAAGTGTCTTCCCCATAAATAAAACATAAAATTTATTTTATCAAATGGACTTTAGTGCTAACATTCTAAATATTATAAATTAATTAAATATTTTCATTGCAGTGTGCTAAAATTAAAAAGTCAAACATTCTAGGGTTGCTATAGATAACCAGCCAAAGCCCATTACACTCTTCCTTGAGCAAGAGAGAGAGAGAGACTTAAAATAGCTTCTGCTTTACATAAGGAATTGTTATCAGAAGCAAAAACCCTAAACTGAAAGTTACTTTGAATTTCATTATGGTAAATGAATATGAATTTGTTTCATTAAGGGGAAAAAAAGCTCACGGAAAACAATACACAGTAGGATATGATAAAAAAAAAGTAGTACCCAGGTGATCTTGCCATTCAGTAATTAGACTATAGTTCCTTAGAAAACAGCATCACCTTCATGATCATTTCATAATAACACTCACTTTATCTCATCCCACGATCTGTAAGGCATACTAGAGGTTACTTCTGGGAAGACTGTGAACAGTGTCCTGATACATTTATACATAACTGATATTTGCTGAATAGTGTGTATTTACTTTTCTGTGTTCTTTATTTATTAGCACTAATAAATGGATATTATTTAAATTTATACTGAAACAGAATAAATATTTTCTTAAACTAAGCACTGTGCACAGAGGGAAACAGAGTCTTGGAGGCATTTCTATTCTGGGGCTCAGGTCACTTCCCAAATCATATAAAGGCAGATGTCATAGGGGTCATATGAAGGTCTCCACTCTGATACTAGCTTTAAGGAGCCCCTCTGTGGGAACACCCATGTTGGAAGATTGTGGGTTTTAAAACCATGGAGCCTTGCCTGACTGCTAGGAGAAGAGTAGTTAGACAATATCAACTTTTTACAAAACAGTTTCTGGTTGTTCAAGGAAAGGTATTCTACAAGCAGACCATTTCATTGCTGCAACCATGTTCAGGCACAAGAATGTGAGGTGTGACTGCCTCATGTGCCTTAGAAGCACAAAGCTGTTTGATTTCATAATGAAATGAAGCATTTCATAAAGCTGTTTTCTTAGTCAGTCCTGCATCTGAAAACTTCCATCCCCTGCTTCTCCTCCAAGTCATATTCCACTCTTAGTTCTACCTTTCCCTCCTTCACACAGCATGGCAAACAACTACTTATTCTCCTGGATTTTAGACTAGTCACAGTGAAGCTTCACAGCTGTGGCTTCACAGTACTGACGATTCAGTGACTTCATGCAACTAAAATGGATTTGGGGATTTTTTTACTGAGTGATTTTTAGCCAGGCTCTTCACTATTCCAGTTGCCAATGCCATTGCACAAATACATATGCTACCAGCAGAGAGTTATGAAGGTGGGAATAAGAGGCTGTGAGAATGGAAGGGCAAAAACTTTGCTACTGCAAGAGCAGTAGCAGCATCAGTTTGCATCCCCCTACAGCTTCACTCAGTCTTCCTCACACACAGAACATCGCTCAGGCCTATATGCTTCTAGCTGCAGCTTCTATTGTTTCCAGCTATTTCACAACTAGACACTTAATTGTGCCTTTCATTTCACCTGAAGGAAGGAGATTCAACGCATCTGTTGCTCTTAACCAGGTCTGTGGTTAGCCCACAGTTCAGAGGTTCACATGGTGGCTGTCTTGACCACTGGGAGAGCAGCAGTACAAAAGCTCTACAGTGAATGGAGAAGTTGTTTTTAATTAAATAAAAACATATTTCATTGTCTCAGCTGATCCTGAGGTTCTGTATAAGGGAAGAAAACATCTAACTTGTTCAGATCACAAGTCCCGCTTCTGCAATGTAAGTCAAGGGTCAGAGCCACCAAATGGGATCTACTTAATGCATGCTCCCCACTGGGTCTGTGCAGGTAGGAATGAGGAAGCCGTGGGCCACATGGGCAGCTGGGGTAGACAGCCAGATCAGGCTTGGAGCACTGATGGGTTAGGAGGGTTACAACAATCCAGGAAGAGAATAATGGGAGATAAACATTGGAAGACTGTAATTAGACCTTGAAAGTAGTGGTCCTTGTGAAAGTAGGAGCACTGATGGCAAAGTGAAAAAGGGAGGACCGGTGGGTGGGTGGTGGAAGGACTCTGTGGGGGTGACTCTGGAGCCCCCCTTGCAGCCTGTGGTGGCTCCACCAGGCAGCCAAACCCAGTAGTGCTGGAGCAGAAGGGCTCCCCCAGTGTGGTGCCGCCCCTCGCTGCGGATGCCTTGCTTTTGGAGCTCTCTGGCTCTCAGCACAGAGATTTCTGCACCTGACTCCTTTATGCAGTGCAGATTGACCCTATGGTTCTTTTACGTCACTCTGGGAATGAAATACAAATATATCCAGATTAAAGCTTGTTCCTACTGCCAGCGCAGGATAAAGCTTTACTTTGCCTGACATGGGCACATTCCCACAGATACACACACTGTCCTTCCACCAGCTTGAGCTACTTTACGAGCTACCCTGATGTAACCATGTGTGCTTTATCACTCTGCCTCTGATCAACATACATCCTGCATACAACTTGTGCCGCCATTTATGTCACAGTTGAATTTGGCCCAGAAATGTCACTAGGCTGGGATTTTTTTACATTCCGTGTTTGTCCAAAAATCTTTGGTAACACTATAAATCACAGCCATAGCTGAATGCTAATCTCCTGAATTTTGAAAGCACAACAGGCAAAGTCAACCTCTGAATACATCCAAAACACAAGCACTCAGGATACAAACATTCACAGGAAATAACAAAGAAAGCCTTGCCATTTCTACAATCAAATAATAGCACTAGTGCTGAAAAGAGAACAATTTTAGAGAACAAAAAGGTAGCAAGATTAAAAATATACCTGATTAAAAGGGACTCTTTGTTTTGCCAAATGCTTGGTCTTTTGTTAGAAACAGAATTCCCTTCAATTGTGTGGGTCGAAATTTATGGGAATAAAATCAACAGAAAATGTGGGACATGATTTTCTGCAATAGGTGGCCAAGCAGTTATTTATCTGCAGCGTTGCGACAATGGAGACTTGGTTTCTATTTGCTGATGTGTGAATTACAAACCAGGGGGAAAAAAACCTGCAATGATCTCACTCGGGTGCACCTCAGACTGCTGCCAAAACTGAGGAATATCTAAAACACAATTTATTTACAAACAGGTCTTTCCTTTTTGCACAGCTCATGCTGTTCCAAGGGAATGGCTGTGCCCTACAGCTAAGTGTGATGTCACATCTCTAGTCATCCTTTCTCCATTTAGTCACATGGTGAAAATTAAAATCACATCTAGTCCAGCGTACACAAAACCAGACCTATTTCTGGAATTACATTGTAAAATTTAGAATTTAATTGCTTGGCAGAGCAAGCTTTCTCCTCTTATTTATTTGTCTTTTTAGTCAATAAGGATATGTTCTCCTACTTGTGATTAAAAATAATAATAATAAATAATAAATATATGTAAACAATGTTTGCTTCCAGTAAATAGAACTGAAAAGCTGTCCCCGGTGACAAGTGGTAGTAAGCAGGGAAAAGGTTTGGACAAACTGGGAAAGATCATGTTTTCAGCTGAAATGGCCATCATAAAACACTGATACATCTTTTCACTTGGTAAATGGCTGAAATCTTGGCATTCACAGTGTTTTACATGGTCTGCCTAGCGAGGGATGGAGAAACATTGACTGGAGCCCCAGATAACAAACAGCTCAGAGCTGACCTCCAGCTGCATTGTGTCAGGATCTGTGAGGGACACCCTGCTCACTGCTTGGTGTTCCCAGGAGTATCAAACACCCCTCCAATCCTCTAGTTGCCTCTTGTGCCTTGTTTGTGACACAAGGTGCAATAGTTCCCAAACATCATGGCCCCAGGCTCAAGCATTGTGGCAGCTGAACAACCCAAATCACAAAATAGCCCTTTGCAATGAGGTGCTTGGGTGCAATAGGGCTTGATTCTCAGTTCACTTACACCAGGCTTGCCCCAGTATTGCTGCGTGGACTTTTACTGAGCTGTCATTGATTTAGCTGGGTGTAATCAGAACCTAGCTTTTCTCAATTACTTTCCGAATTAGGGGGTTGCCCTGGAAGAGCAATATGAGTAAGGGTGCAACAGCTACCTGAGGGTGACCTGTCTACCACAGAGCTTAACACTGCCACTGTTATCTACTTTTTATTTTTCCCAAATCTCCAGATCATAATTTAGAAAGGATACAAGAAAGTACCATTAAGAATCCAGCCCTGCCATCTGATGGGTCACTTTCTAATGCTCACCACTCATGATCATTTACATGGCATGGATCATCGACAGGTTTACCTAGGTGATTTACAGGCAATCAAATGTAGACACTGATTATCCCCCTTCATCTCAGTCCCTTATTCTTCTCTCCTATCACTATGATGCATTGGCACAACAGGCTGTACAACCAAGATTTGCTGAGAAGCAGCTCAAAGTATACGTGTAGTATCTTTGTGTGTGTGTGTGTGCATGTGTGTGTATACTGGTAAGACTGAGAGAAAGATGATTTTACAGAGGTAAGAATATGGGCCAGTTCATTTTTATTTTAAACTGTACTCTTCCCTCAGTGCACTGAAACTTTCTTCCTTGGCCATGGCAACCTGGGGAAGCCATGAAGATTTAGGGGGCAAGAGGAGATAATGGAACAAAGAATAACATTTTCCAAAGAACCTGATAAAAGAAAAACAGATCATGTCAAGAGCCCCTGCTTTTCATCACACACTTTTTTTTTCTCTAACACACTTTTTTTTCTCTATTTTTTTCTGAGCTTTACCTGAAAAAGTTTTATCTAATCTGTGAAGTTTTAGATAATTCTGCTGCACTTAAAGCTCAGGTGCAGCTCGTACCACCAGAGTCACAACCACACAAACCAAAATCGAAGGCAGGGTTTCCTGCTTACAAAAGAAACACCAAGCAGGGACCAGCTTTCTGGTTCCAGGTTTGAATGGTGTCTGGCACAACAGGGTTTGACCTCTGACAGAATCAGCAGGAACAGCTGCAATAATATTCAAAACACAATCTGCCAATTAATTATTCTCTAAAAGCCACTCCACTTGTCCATGACCACTCTGGAATCCATGCACTGCATGGGGTTGGTCTTCAGCTAACTGGTCTTCAGAGTAAAAATGGCTTTTCTTTCATGATGACAAATTCCTATCAGTACAGGATCCTGCAGCCTGACTTTGTCCTATCTACAGGCAACTGTGCACAGATATTACCTACATTGGTAATTTAAAATTACCCTTATTGAGAAGCAGGTTCTGCTCTTTATATTTTGATACACAATATCTTATGCATTTTCTCAACCCCAGAGTTCCCAATACAAGGCGTGTACCATTCAAGTGTCATGGATATAAGCAGGAATTCAAGCACTTCACTACTGACACAAAAGAGCTTTAAAATAGGTATTAGTCCACATCAGAGTGGATACATTCTGGAATCCACTGCATGCCTGTCTGGAGTGGATTAGATACATTTTTCAAAGACTGATACTTAAACAAAACATAAAAAATAATGGAAAAGACCAGAAAACCTGCCTGCTACTTACTGCAGAGTGAAATTCAGAATTGTATTAAATAGTAGAGATTTACATTCTTACCTTTTCATTCCTATAAACTGAATCTGTCATGGCTATAGTTCGGTTTCAGTTTTGTTACTTCAAATAGATATTAAAAACTTAGAATAAATATTTGTGATAAAAAGCTCCAATGAAAAACTAAGAAACCTCAAAAAGGAGGAAATCAATTTAGAGCACTCCATGAGAACTTTAAACGCATTTAATAAGAAATTTGGATCCAGAAAACAGGATTCAACATATTAATCATCTTATTTATTCCAGAAGCACAAATTTCTGCTGGAACTCTACAATGTTTTGAATTACACATGCACATAGTAGAGAGATACTACAACACCCAAACTGTCAATCTCGCCTAGTGCCATGACTACCTTTGGCATCTATGTAGTATAAGATGCTCTATTTCAGAACAAAGAATGACAACAATGATGCAAGTTATATGTTTTATTAAGAATATCAGAGATTTAAGTTGAAAATAATAGCTCAAGAATGTATCCCTTAGAAGAAACACAACTATGCAATAAACTGAAACACAAGAACAAAAGAAACATAGGGCTTGACAGTAGGATAGGATTTTTTTCTTCTATGACTATTTGGATTCCCAAGGTCAAGTTTATGAACTTCTGATCTGAAAATAACCTCTGAAGACTGTTGAAAAGAAGGGTTGTTGGGAACTGGGAAAATTTTGCATAAATTGCTTGTATGCCTGCTTGTTTGAAGGATCTAAGTTCAGAGGTGACAGACTCACAAATCAAGAGGACTTTACACAGGTTTTGTGAGATGCCTTCTCCGACAATGGTATCTGCTAATTCTACCCTCAACTTTTTGCTCCAACTACATCTAATTAAGTGGCTGAGGCAGACTATACTGTTACGATTGAAATCAAATGACGTATTTTTTAACATAAGAACAACTTTTATGCCTGATACGCAGAGATGAAAGAGCAGTAAAATGAGCCCACCTAACACCACAGGAAGAAAGGCTTTAATGCCCGTTAAAAAAAAAAAAAAAAAAAAACAAAAAAAAACCAACCAATCAACCAACCAAACAAGACCCACTGGTGCAGATTCTTAGAGACAGACACTGTACTGACTGTGATACAAATCACAAAAACACTGCACAACACAGTGGTGTGTGCTCTGTGTGTGTGTAAATGAGAGAGAGAGAGACTTCTTGGCCTTTGCCATGTTATTTCCATGCTGTTACAAGGGAGAAACTCAGGAGCTGTTAGGCGTTATCTCTCTGTAAAATGACTGTCACAGAAAAATGTGAACGTTACAAATTCACTGCTGTGAATTTTAAGCAGGGCGTCAATTTTCTGTAATTCATGAGCTGGATGCTAGTGAGCCTTTGAGTCATGCTTCGGGTAGCTGCTACCGGATGGCAAAACAGCTTGTGAAGAGGCAGGCACAGGGCTGAACCTGATAGCACCCAAGAGCCCCACGGCAGCCCCTGGCAGTGTCCCTGGCAGAGCTGAAGGCAGTGACACTCCTGTGCGGCCGACTGACTGCGCACAACCTGCAGCGTTGCTTTCAGCTGGGCTGAGGCATGTTGTAATGCCTGGAGGTACAAACTGCAGGCATTCTCCCCGCGCTGGAGAGCCGGGGGGGGGGACGCGCTTTGCTTTTGAAGGCTACGGTCACAGTGAAGAAAGGGTTGTCAGGCATATGGTGCCTGTGGGCAGGTGATACCTGCTTCGGTTGCAGGGAGCTCATAAATGCGCGTTTCTGTCTAACCGGCCCCGCCATTAATCAAGGAACGCTTTTAAATTAACCGACCCGGCAAACGAACTGAAGAAAAACTAGCTGCCAAGCGACCCAAAACCAGAGAGCAGCCCGGCTCAGTGGCCCCGGCGGTGGCCAGCCCGCTGGGGGCGGAGGAGCGCGGAGCTGGACGAGCCCTGCGCGGGCCGCGCAGCGCAGAGCAGCCAGCTGCACATCCCCCGCCCCCCACTCCGCCGTGAGTTACAACCCATTGATGCGCTTTGCTTCACGCTCAGGGGCGTGGGTGCGATGTCTAAAATTATGCAGACTGGG
>VZRU01008637.1:3152-18240 GCA_013398155.1 Pedionomus torquatus
CCCAAAAAAAAAAAAACCAAAAAAAACCAACAACCCAAAACTGTGGGAAGGACACAGTTGTTGGGAAAGGACCTAGAGGGTTGGCACATCAGGAGGTGCCAAGCACCTAACTTGCAGAGTGATCTTAAGACATGGATGCAAAAATAAAGGGAGTTGTGTCTTTTCCAAGTCCAGAATGGACTAGCATAATGAGTTTTGGTAGTCAAAGTGAAGATCTAGGTGAAGGTCATTAGATAATGAGGGTTCCTAACAGCATCAAAGCAAGGCTGGTGTGTTTGTGAAATTTCCTGCCTCAGTATTTCCTGAGAGAAGTTTGGCTTGTATCTGTGACAAGGAGCAGCAGTGAATGGGGATCTGTGTGGTAAAGGGTTGAGGTAAATTACCTGTGAAGGTCCCTCTTAGCTTGGTGACATCATCTTGGTCACAGTTAAGAACATCAGGTTTTAAGACAAGAAAATCATGAATTCTAGCATTTAAATGTTTTAGCATATATTTAGGTTACTTCTCTTGAGGGCTGCTGGCCAAGTAGACAAAGTTGGAACAATCCACCATGCTTACTTTTACCGACTATGAATTATTGCTTCCATACAATGTACAACTTGTGGAAGTGATACTAATTTTCTTTGCCTGATAACTTCCCCATGCTTATCTGCTTTTAAATGTAAAATATTATTTCATCTATGACACTACTTCCAGTGTTTCTGAATATATAGCTAGCTTATTTTTTACAACAAATATATATCATCTTTTAGACACTCCGTGTGTGTGGTTTTGGGGAGAAAAGGACCTTTCAGCAGAGAGAAGGAAGTGTTTCCTTGTGTTTTAGACCAGAGAACCTGTATCTTGTCCGAGTTTGTGATACTTCTGGATTACATTTTAAAAATAAGCAAACAAACTTTGTGGCTAATCTGGACTTGCTTATTTCCTCCAGTTTTTTCCAAAAGCTTTTTCTCCATCTCTTCCTGTCTGATAACCTTCAAAATCAGTAGACATTTGCTGCGTTGTCTGTCCCTGTACTGTTGCGCACTGAGAGTTATGACTCATGAAACTAGAGGATTGCTTCTTAGACAGTTCATAAATGGGTATGAACTGAGGCATTGTAAATGTTGTCACCTCTGTGGATCGGTAAGTCTTATCCCTTCATTACATCTCTGAAATCAGAGGATCAGACTAGTATTCCTCCAGGAACCTGCTAGTCTTGGATGGATGAAATACTCTCTCTGTTAAAATCAACTCTGAGCTTGACTAAAGAGCCTTTGGAGAACTACACCAAACACAACTAAAACCACTGCCAGCTTTAACTTACACGTTTTCTGACTTCTCCCCTGTTTTTAACTTAGTAGTGGCCCTGGCTGCTGGCATGGGATATGACTATGTCCCAGAGCTGAAATGTGAGAGGAGTATTTATTCCAGAAACTACTAATTTCATGGCATTTTCTTGTCTTATTTCCAAAGATAGTAATTTGCCAGTATGGTGAGTTCTACTTTAGTAAAAATACTCCCATTAGTAATATAGCTAGAGTAGCAACTGTTGAAAACAGTGGTAGAGTAGAAAACCTCAGCAAAGGAAGTCCCCTCCCCCAGGTGATGCTATACCAGTATCACATGTTACACCAGCTGGAGCTAGAAGAACACTCTCGGCTTGATTACCTGAACAGTGTTTCTTATGACCGCTAGAAAAGGTGGCAGAGAGAACAGTCAGAGAAGTCTCTTGACGTTTTTTCTTTGCATTAAAAAAAAATGCATTTATCCTTCAGGGGACTGAAAGTCTTGCTTTGAATTCAAAAACCTGAGAAATATGTGATGCGGTTAGAGAAGTGGCTTGTTCTGGTCTGACTCCCTTACTAATGATTCGTCTTTTTTGGTCTTGTTTGGTAGGTGATTTTGTATCATGCAAAAATGTAGGTTGATTTTTAAAAGTTACTAGAAAATGTAAGCAGACCCTTGTAGTTCATCTGCTTTTCTTTTCTTCTTTTTTTTTCTTTCCCTACAAAAGAAGATGCTAAAAATGACTATGCAAGAATTTGGGGAGGAGGATTTGAGAATTTTGAACTGTGGATCTTGTAGCACTTTGAATAGTGCCATGTTGACAGCTTATTATATGGGACTGTTTTGCTATTCTTTTTCACAGCCTAACTGGGTGCAAGTAAAAGCATCTGTGTTCAGTTTTAACATTAACCTAACTGTAGTTCTCTGCTACGTTTTTCCTGGGAGTGTAGCCAATTAATCATAGTTGGAAACAAGAATGTGCGGGGAAAGGTAGTATTAGAAGAAAATGGTGCAGGAAATGGGAATGTGTAGTGGTGTGGTAGACCGGGACACAATTTTTATCTAGTTCTGGACTTTCAGTGGGTGCATCTGTCTCTGTTGGAGCCTGGGCAAGAGGGTACTTGGTATTGCAGTGTCTTCACACCAGCATTGTGCTCCTGTTTTGGAAACCTGCTGCTGTATCTCAGTAGTCTGATTTTAATAAGCACGAAAATAGAACTGCTATTCCCTCCTTTTCTTTGCCCCCTTTTCCTTTTACATCAGAAGCTTGTTAATGCAACTTACGTCATATGCCTTGCTTCTGAGTATCCGAAAAATAATTGCGTAGGGAACTAAATTGTTTTATCTATAGATGTTGTTTTCCTTTAGAACAGTTCTCTATACTGTCATAATTATCAGCTGTCTTGAAATCAAAGCCTAAAACTAGTTTCCGTTTCCCTTTATACTATAGAGAGTTTAATCACCTCAGAAGTACTTTAGGCATTTTTTTTCTTCAGTTTAGAAGTTATTTATAGAGATACCTTAAATTCAAAATCTTGTATGTTAGATGGAATCCAGGATTTCCTCAGTGCAGCGTGTAACAGGAGAAAAGATGCACCGAAATAAATTTTCATGTTAAGCTGGAGGCTGAAGATGTAAAAACCTTGATTTCTAGCCTAAAACCTGCTATCTTTGGCTAAGCTGTTGTTGAAAGTCTTACCTAACTAAACTTGGAGTCTTAGCAGGGCAGGTGAAAGATTGTAGACTGTAAACTGTCAATAATTATCATAGGCGAGCTGAAAAGATGCTTCTTACAGGTATGGGAAATTCTTTGTAAAATATATCAACAAGCAGATGCCTTATTTCTTGTTCCTGATTTCTTGCTCACTAGAGGGATAAGTGCATGAGTGCACATCTCAAGCGTGTTTGTCTAAGGGAGATCACTGTATGATTGAACACCCATTTGAATCTTCCCTTTCATTTTTCTAGTGAATTTATACAGAAGAAATGCTGTGGCTGTTCTCAAGCTCTCTTACAAACTGATCTCAATGTAAGTAATAGTTTGATCAGCGTTGTCAGTTACACAGTGTGCTAAACATAGATCTGTGTACTTGATGAAAAGAAAAATAAATCACACATCTTTAATTTTTCCTTAACTTTATTCAAATAACTTTGATTTGTTCAGGTTTTGGTTTTTATATGCCATGTCAGAAGCCCTCCTTTCTGGGTGCTCAGACTTACAAGTCACTCGGGTGTGGTTCATGCTTACATGTGCTTCAAAAATTGCCTTTTTTGATTGTTTAAACACTCATAGCGGACCATTCACAGGAGATCCAGTCCCATAAACTGTTAAAATTTTCCTCTACAGTATGTGTTTTTAGCAGTTTAATTCTGATGTGTTTATTTTTTTCAGGTTTCAGTGTTGCATCATCTTGTGTTGAGTAACAGAAGTTCTACTGTTCGTTGATCAATGTGACAGTCTTTAGCAGTTTACGAGATGAGCCAAACTCGGGGGAAATATGACTTCTGTATTGGTCTGGTGTTGGCTATGAGTTCCAGCATTTTCATTGGAGGAAGTTTCATCCTGAAGAAGAAAGGTCTTCTCCGCTTAGCTAGGAAAGGCTCCATGAGAGCAGGTAAATACACGTTTTGGAAACTTGCCAACATGTAAGTTTTGCTGTTCAAGGGAATATTAATGAGCTTATGATCTTGTTTAACTTTTTTGTTTGTCACAGGTGTACGAAACCTAAAACATAAAGCTGATGTCATTTTTTTATTATTTTTTTCCCTCTGATGTCAGATACACCTAACTCTGTGTGTTATACACACTACTTAATTTGCATGTAATGCCTTCTAGGGACACTTGAAGGACTTCTTCGCACATCGGTTAAGTCTGACTCGTACTTACAAGTTGGAACAAGCATTCTTAACTAAATCTGAATGAGTGAATTTAGGAGAATGTTAACTTTGAGTATCTTCAGATTCTTTTAGAAAACTAAAAATCACATGCAATAATTTCATGTAACAAGTAGTGTCCCTCAAAGGCTCATGCTGGAACCAAGGCTATTTAATGCCTTCATCAACGACATAGACAGTGGCATCAAATGCACCCTCTGCAAGTCTGCAGACAACACCAAGCCGAGTGGTGCAGCTGATGTGTCTGAGGGACAGGATGCTATCCAGAGGGATCTGGACAGGCTTGTGGAGTGGACCTGTATAAACCTTGTGAGGTTCAACAAAGCCAAGTTGCAAGGTCCTACAGGTAGGCTGGGGCAACCCCCAGTATCGGTACAGGCTGGTGGATGGAGGGATTGAGTGCAGCTCTCCTGAGAAGAACTTAGGGGTACTCGTGGATGAACAGCTGGACATGAGCCAGAAGCGTGTGCTTGCAGCCCAGAAGGCCAACTGTATCTTGGGCTGCATCAAAAACAGCATGGCCAGCAGGTCAAAGAAGGTGACTCTGCCCCTCTACTGCATTCGCATGAGACCCCACCTGGAGTGCTGCATCCAGGTCTGGGGCTCCCAAGATAAGAAGGGCACGGGCCCGTTGGAAGGAGTCCAGAGGAGGGCCATGAAAATGGTCAGAGGACTGGAGCACCTCTCCTGTGAGGACAAGCTGAGAGAGTTGGAGTTTTTTGGCCTGGAGGAGGCTCTGGGAAGACCTTATTGTAGCCTTTCAAAGTGTAAAGGAGAACAGAGACTTTTTCCCAGGGTCTGTAGTGACGGGACTGGGGGCAACAGTTTTAAATGGAAAGAGTGTATATTTAGATAGAATGGTTGCAGCATTCTCTGATGACTCAGAAGGGTGAATGTGAGTATTTTTAATTGGGTACCTGTCACCTTTGCTTCTAAAGATGGTTGATCTTGAGATAATTGTAATTCTTACTCCCAGGTTTGGAATGGGAAGGTGTGACTACGTTTCACACACTTGCATGTGTAATCAACCACATCAGCCACACGCAGTTTCCACAAAGTGGCATTCTCGTAATAGGCACATGACTTGCCTTTTCATGTCTTCACAAGGAGTTGAAACAACTGTTTTGTAGGGCAATGCAGATATGGTCATCAGTGCCATTTCAAATACAAAAGGAATACAATAACTCATTTTCTAAGAAACCTGTGGGAAGCATATGCACATCAAAAATTTGAAGATTTTATTTCATCTCCTCTAACTATAAGGCCTAAGTATGACAAGGCTGCCCATGTTTTTAAGGCTGCAGGAATGTTTTTATGTTATGGCCATATTATCGGTGATGGAGCTTCCCATTTGTCGATTGTATGTTTTTAATGGAGCAGCAAACATTCTTTCAATTGTAGGTCAAGGTGGTCATGCATACCTTAAGGAGTGGCTGTGGTGGGCTGGACTTCTTTCAAGTAAGTATCAAAAATATATTTAAGTTAGTGTAAAATGCACTCTGCGTTACTTGATTTCAGTAAATAACTGTGCCACAGATGCCAGTAGTGGTTACAAAAAAGGAGCGAGATGGGGATTCTACAATATATGGAAGCGCTGTCTGGTGATTTGATGGGTGCAGCTCTAATAATTTTAATGTCACCTCTCACACCAGAAGTTCTTTCATTTAACTGCCCTCTTTGAGCAGGGGAGCTAGGCAGATGTTGGTCTTCCTGTCTTTATTTGCTAGCATATGCATTCTGATTTTTGTCTTAGCAGAGAAGTGCTTAGATACACAGGAGGAATATATTTAGAGGAAAGCATGTTCTGGGATACTATCTATTTTCTGAAAGTTGAGGTTTTTTCCCATTGCTTAAACTCTCAATTTACTGGCTGTGTTCGGGTAACTATCGCTGAATGTATGTGTTGTGCTGTATTCCGCCATTGTGGATTTCTCCATGCAGAAGTTCATGACTCGAGTTGGCAGGTTGGGAAACTACAATGTAGACACCAAAATAAAACACCTTCTAATTTGGCTGAATTTATTTTAATACCTGTTACAGTCCCCCAGCCTGTTTTTAAAATATAATAGCAGGGGAGGGGGGCGTGGGGTGTTCTGCTAGTACCGTTAGTTGAATGCTATAATTAGAGTTTTCCATTGTTCCCTTACTGCATGTTTGTGTCTGCAAGAACACTTGCACTGCTTCACAAGTCTGTTGCGTAAGACAGCTTAACTCCTTGTTTTTAAAAAATTATTATTAATTATCACTCTGCAGTGGGAGCTGGCGAAGTAGCGAACTTTGCTGCCTATGCTTTTGCACCAGCTACGTTAGTGACTCCTTTGGGAGCTCTCAGTGTTCTTGTAAGGTAAGAAATGCTAACAGCACTGTGGTTTCGGAGAGAGAACTAAAATATTTATTTAGAAATGTGTCGCTGAATTGTGCTGTGATTAAATGTGGTTTGTTCTTAACTATATGTAAAGTGTGCTTAGAAACATCGAGAGTAGCTTTAAGTTTCTCCAAATGTGAAGCGACTGTGCTTCGAAAGGGTCGTGGCAACACATCTACACCTTGTTCTGTCAAAATTTTCTGCGTTTCAAAAAAGTTTTGTATGTAACAGAGTAGATCTTAATTCCTAATTAGAGTTAAGATTTTTGTCTTTTACAAATGATTTTTACAAGTGCTTAGATGCAGAGTTTTTGGGGAGAGAGCATAAAAAAGGGTTTCTGGGGAAAGATGCCAAATATTAACAGGTAGTTCTCTCCATAGCAAGTATCTGGAGATGGAGAACCAACTATGTAGCTATTTTAAGTAAATGCTCAATTAGTAGGTTTACCATAACTATGGACATGAATTATGTTCCGGCTCACCAAAAGCTGCATACTGTGTATGCTAATGGGCAGAAACAGTAAGTTGATGAGCAAATTAATGAGATATTAATTCTGTTTGTTGGTGGTTTGGTTTTTTTTTCTCCTAGTGCCATTCTGTCATCCTTCTTTTTAAATGAAAAACTTAATCTACATGGAAAAATAGGGTGTTTGCTAAGTATACTGGGATCAACTGTGATGGTAATTCATGCTCCACAAGAGGAGGAAGTGGAAACTTTGAATGAAATGTCCCACAAACTAGGTGATCCAGGTAAGAAAAAACCCTGGCTTGATACGTAGGCAGCCCGTTGTTTCTTTATTGCAGTTTCATTACTGCTACTTTCAAATTCCAGGCAGATCACCCGTGTCTGCTTTGTGTTGGCAAAATGAAGTAGATTTGAATTCTGTGACATCATTATTCCATAGGGAGCTTTGCCTATAAACCTTTCTGGCCTTGAGCAAAGTCTCATGATGTGAACCACTGGGATGACAGTTTAAATTAAATGTGGCTGGATAAACACAACTTCTATTAATTTTAATGGAAGTGTGTCAGTCTCTAAGCCCATCTTTGAGCTATCCTTAAAATGAAAAAGTAGGTGCTGTGACGGGTGTCTGCTGAGGAGGGCAATCCTGGAGATTAGCTTCTATGCTTGTGTGGAAAATGAGGCACTCAGAACTACACATCTGCAAAAGATGTATATATGCAAAGACAATTCCCACACAAGGATATAGCCAGTACAGAGATTGAAAAGCCGATCTTAAAGAGTTACCTGATTATTGAAAATCTGCCAATGCATGTAGCAGCCTCCCAAAATATATCTCCCTAGATTGAGTCTGTGTGTCAGGCAGTCTAAAGACCTAATTCTGTAGTCATCTTGCTGGTAGAATAGCAAAGGTAATACTGCATAGAGTCATAGGTCCCTTCCAATTCTAACCATTCTTAAATAAGACCATCGAGTTCCAACTGCTCCCACTGAAGCAGGTTGCTCAAAGGCCCATCCAGCCTGGCCTTGAACACTTCCAGGGATGGGGCACCCACAACTTCTCTGGGCAACCTGTTCCAGTGTCCCACCACCCTCACAGGAAAGAAGTTCTTCCTAATATCTAATCAAAATCCCCCCTCTTCCAATTTAAAACCATTACTCCTTGTCCTATTACTATGCTTCCTGACAAAGAGTCCCTCTCCTGCTCTCCTGTAGGCTCACTTAAGGTACTGGAAGGCTGCTAGAAGGTCTCCCAAGAGCCTTCTCTTCTCCAGGCTGAACAGCCCCAGCTGTCTCAGCCTGTCCTCATAAGAGAGGTGCTCCAGCCCTCTAATCATCTTCGTGGCCCTCTGCTGGACCCATTCCAACAGTTCTATGTCCTTTCTCTGTTGAGGACTCCAGAGCTGCACACAGTACTCCAGGTGGGGTCTCTTGATTGCAGAGCAGAGAGGCAGAATCACCCCCTGTGAATACCCGAGTCTCATGCTTTGTATTAGCAAGCTCATTCTAAAATTATTTTAACTTTGATGCTCCAACTTGGAGTAATGAGAAACATCCCAAAATCTTCTCTTTAAGCATTGTTGATGCGTGTTGTCTTGGTACGTCTAAGATGTGCTTGCTCGTGTACATAAATAACAAGATTTTTTTTTTCCCCACCCACAGGTTTTGTGGTCTTCGCGACTCTCGTCGTCATCGTGTCTTTAATTCTAATATTCGTGGTGGGACCTCGCCATGGACAGACCAACATTCTCGTGTACATAACGATTTGCTCTGTCATTGGAGCGTTATCAGTCTCCTGCGTAAAAGGTTTGGGCATCGCTATAAAGGAACTTTTTGCAGGAAAACCAGTGCTGAAACATCCCCTGTCTTGGATTCTGCTGCTAAGCCTTATCGTCTGTGTGAGCACGCAGATCAACTACTTAAACAGGGCTCTGGATATATTCAACACGTCGATAGTGACTCCGATATACTATGTCATCTTCACGACATCGGTTTTAACTTGCTCGGCCATCCTTTTCAAGGAGTGGCAGCACATGGCGGCCGATGACATTATTGGCACCTTCAGTGGCTTCTTGACGATTATTGTGGGGATCTTTTTATTGCATGCCTTCAAAGATGTGAATTTCACCCTCGCGAATCTGCCCCTCTCTTTGCGGAAAGATGACAGAGCAGCCAACGGGGCTTTGCTGAGCACCTACGACTGCTTTAATCACGACGAAGAAAGCGCTGCCTGTCTTGCTGAAATGCAATCCACTGAGAGTCTCTCGGCCAGGAGGAACGGAAGTCTGTCAGCCTTCTGAAAATATCTACGTGTCACTTAAGAAAAGAAGATTCTGTAACTCGGGAAGTTTTTTCTCTTTTTTTTTTTTTTTTTTCCCCACTGTGAAACGTCTGAGCTTGTCTGGAAACTCATGTACTTTTGAATGGTATGTGTAGACAATCGTTAATTTTTCTGTTTAATTAGTTTGGATAAAGAACACTGAAGGGGTTTTTTTATTTGCCTTATTTTTAGTTTAAAAAAATACTAAAATGACCTCAGACCACAGTTTGGTTTTGTTGCTTAAGTTATGTGTAAATACTTTCATTTCATCCTTCTGTTTTAAGATGTATTGCACTAATGACAATTTTATCAAAAATAAATCGCTTTATTTCTGCAGTGGTGGTAAAAAGATTGCAGCCAACCTGGATCCTTTGTGCTTGTTGTGCCCTGCCCTGGCTGGGAACCTACTAAAACAGGAGCTGCACTAAGTGCTCTTGTCCTGGTGTGTAAAAGAAAGGGAAAGCTACAACCAAGCACGACTAATCCTTTTCAAAATACTGCTTAATTACAGCTGGATGTCAAACTTGCAGGGTTTGCATTTAAAAAAAAAAAAAAAAATAGTAATCATGGTAACTGGCTGGCAACAAGGCGGCAGGAGGCTCCTGCTCTGCTTGGGGAGGTGAGGCCGGAGCTCCTGCTGTGCCTGTTTATGTAGGAGGAAGGATTTGAGTCCTTAACAGCAGCCAAAAAAAGCTACTCCCTCTTCTGTGAAAGAGCCCGGGCTGTGTGTTTGCTGCACCGCCCTGCCCTGCCCCTGCTGAGTTGCTCACCCTTTTGATGTTACAGCCCAAACACACGGCATTGCGATTTTTGTTTGCAGGAAGGTGGTTAGTGGTTGCGACACCAAGTTTTTAAAAAAAGGTCCCAAAACATTGCACATAGCATTGTTGCTTAAAAAAGGGGTGGAGGTAGGTGGTAACTGAAATTCACAAAGACAAAAAGCCTGAAATGTAGCGATATGGTTTTTATAAGAATGTTTCTACCACGGAAAATGCTTGGGACAGGAACTGCTCGTCCCTGCTGTAGGTTGGCAGTTTTAGTGCTTGAAGAGTATGATTTCAGATTAGTACTAGGACAAAGCAGTTCCCACCTGCAAAACCACCTCTGCTGGCTCCCCTTGGTACGCATCACAAGCGCAGGAGGGGCTAAGGTGTCAAGCCAGAAAATTCTGGTTGAAGGGATTTGAACTTCTACCTGATTTTAAGGGACATGACGAGCATCTCAGTCACAGAAACGCCTCCCTCTGACGCTTACGCAACAGAGGCCGAGTCCCGGGGAGCAGCAGGGAAGAAGTCAAGGTGCGGAGGAGTCACTGAACTCCAGGTTGGCTGGCACTTGTGGTACCAAAGCACCGGCCAAAGAGCAGGTTCCAGTTTCACAGGCCGGAGTCTGGTACTTCAGGCTGTAACAGGTGCTTTGGCCTCCGGGCACAACCTGGTTTTTTTTTTGACACTGAATAACTAAAACCAAAAAAGTTAGGCCTTTTGTGTAGCTTGCAGCATTTTTCCTTGGAGGTAGGAGAAGCAGTTGCACCAGGTGAAGAGATTACAGTGCCCATCGAGTCTAATCCATGGAAAAACTAGTACCCTACCTTTGAAAACTGTGAAGCAAATGGCTCACAGGCCCAATGGCTGAATTCTCTGCAACTTACACCAAAGGGAAAAAAAGCCATCATAAAATACAAAATACACATTAAACCGCTAGAATTAAAGATGTTAGCGGCAAATCCACTTGCTGTTGTCAGCTGACTTGTCAGAATTGGAACTTACTTTATTCACACCATGATTAGTTATTTTTAAGTGGCTCTTGAACAAAAAATCAGGCTTTATTAATTAACTATTTCTGCACCACAGTGCCAAGCCAAAGCCTCAGGTGTGTGAGACTTACCCCTAAACCAATAATTATCTCAAGAAACTTGTTCGTTTCCTTAACTGAAGCCTGCAGCTCGGGGAATAACATTTGGTTGACTAAGAATCTTTGTGCAGCACTGCAAAGGACAAAAAAAGAAATGTTTCTTAAAGAAAACCTGCTGTCTGTTCAGCATCTTGTAAAAGAAATCCCGGAGCGAGGTGGCATTAACAAAGCAGGAGTGTTTCCTGCCGCTGTCTGCCACACAGTGGGCAGCCTCGCCCGCGCTCTCGCCAAAAGGGGCACTGCTCCAGGCTGGCAGCTCTCGAGCACAGAGATCCCGGGAAGATCCCGCGGTGGTGGGAATTTGGCTGGCAAATCCGAGGAATTTCACAGTTGATTTCCTTCCTCAAAACCCAGTTCCCGGCCACCCTAGCACCTACACGTTCCTCACCTCCTGCAGATCTCCTCTATCAGACGCTCACCTCTGCCCCTTGCCGGACTCGATTCCGTTGCTGTGAAACCTCTGAAAAGAGCGGAGCAGGAGAAGAGCTGGGCTGTAACCTCAAACCAGCGAGAGGGAAGGGTGAAAAATGGGTTCTCAAAGGGACGCCTTCTTGCTGTCCCAGGGTGGGTTAGAAACGTGAACCAAATAACACCTCCAGAAATCTGTATCTTGGGTAAAGCGTGTAATTATCTGCCTGGCTCTCTCTCTTCCAGTCGTCTTAACACACATCGAGTTTGGGTCGATCCCAAGAGCCAACCGAAAATCTCCATTAGGATCCTGCAGTAAAGTGAGAGGAGGTCACTACTTTGGGCCGAACGGGCTGCTTTAAAATTCAACTTTGACAGCTGCCAAGTTTTTCCAAACAATTTTACTGATGCCGTGTTGGCGTAATACAGTTAGTGTAATTAAACAAAGAACTTTCCATAAGTAAATCAGGATTAACATCATTAGAGCTTGTTTACTGGGATAGATTACACCTGATCACCCTGGTCAAGATTCTTGTAAACAAGAATTCCTTGATCGCTTGTAAACATGTATTTTGGTACACGGGTATCGCCAACCAAAATAGAAATTGTGTTAGAAGCTCTCCTAAGGAAAAAGTAAACAGTCCCCATTCTAATCAAACTACTGCCTTTTCAAAAGATCAGAATACTGTAAGACACTTCCATGTAAATAGCTTCGAAACAATCACCTTAATTAGCCTTCATTTCCATAATTACTGATCTCAGAGAATAGCTTTGCAAAGAGGGAAAACAATCAACTGCCTAGGAAAGTGATTCACGAAGCACCAGCAGAGTTTGTCGGTTGTTGTTTGTGTGGGTTTTTTTAATAAAGGCTAATTAAGTAATTAATGCTCTAATACAAACAATTACAAATTGATTTCTAAAGATTTTTTTCTACACAACCCAGTTTCCTATCCTCCGCCGCTATTCTTGCCGTAGCTTCTGGGGGGGTGGGGATGGGGGGAAATTACGCCAGTCCAGTCTAAAACGGCCACCTCCGTCCAGGAATGCAAAGAGATTTCAAAAAAAAAAAAAAATCTTTTACAGTCGCAGGTTTTTAATCAAAGTGTATAAAATTTTTCGTCTAGAAAAATAAGTATAGATTGTATAACAGTTCCTGTGCTTGGAGACTGAAGAGGACAGTGCGCCACAGGGAACAGACGAGAGGACTCCTTCAAACTCCTGTTGTGGTTTGTGGTTGGGTAGGTGTGGTTGCTTTTTTTTTTTTTTTCCTTTTCCTTTCTCATCCTTTTTAGCCTAAATAGGTGCAAAAAGTATGGTTAGGGTGGGAAGCCTTAGTTGCTGGCAAGGGACTGATGAATAGGCGGCTGGAAGCAGCGCACGTGTTCCACGGGTGTGCTCTCGCCATCGCCGGACTTCAAATACTTGTCCAAAATGGCAATTATTTCATCATTCAGAATCTGGAACTTGCGAATTCTCTCAACCATTTTCTTCAAAGGCTGAAAACATTAAAAAAAAAAAAAAAAACAACAAACAAACCCCAGACATGCAAGAATTAGCTTTGGAGATAAAAAGCCTTAAACACAAAAGCAGCAAATGCTGTCACCTCACCTCTTCCGCAGCACCAGGAATGTTTCCCTTACATTTCCCTTTCCTTGGCTAATCCAGTGAAAACCCAAGGGTGCATTTTGGGGTTTTGACCATGCTGCTTTTTTTACAAAAAAGGGCAACAGCCAGCAGCCTTGTTGTAACCTGAATGCACGCAGGAGAGATGGAAAGGGGGATCTCACCAATGCTTATCAGTATCTAAAGGGCAGGTGTCAAGAGGATGGGGCCAAGGCTCTGTTCAGTGGTGCCCAGTGACAGGACAAGGGGCAGCGGGCACAAGCTGGAACACGGCAAGTTCTGTCTGAACAAGCAGAAAAACTTCTTCACTTTGAGGCTGGCAGAGCACTGGATCAGGCTGCCCAGAGAGGTGTTGGAGTCTCTGTCTCTGGAGACGTTCATAACCCGTCTGGGCAAGTTCCTGTGCAACCTGCTCTAGGCGGGCCTGCTTTGGCAGGGGGGCTGGACTAGATGATCTCCTGAGGTTCCTTCCAACCCCTACCATGCTGGGATTCTGTGAAAACATTAAGAAAATCCCACACGTTCAGGGAATCAGAATTCTGACTGAACGGTCTTCAAATTCCAGCACTAATGCCTGCCTTAATCTTTTACTCCTAAAAACCCCGGTGCCCTCATTTCCAGCATTTCAGCCTAAAAAGCGATTGCTCCATCAATGCTGCAACGGCTGTCTTCATTACTACAGCGAAGGCAGAACAGATGTTTTCAACTCACCACATTCTTTATAACCTCGTCTTTGCCATCGTGCTTTTGGACTTTCAAGAGGTGATAGCAGAAATCCAAGACATCAAAGCGCCGCTGCTGGCCCAGGAGCACGATGATCATGCAGCCGGCCCAGTGCAAGCCATCTCCAAAGCACTGCCTGGAACGGGGAACACACCACGTGAGAGCACGTTTCACCTCCATCTTCAGCAATGTAGTCACAGTAAATGCTGGGCAATCAGCTAATCCACCTATTTATCACTCTAAGTTATGTTAGACATTAAGCTAGAAAATGAGGCACAATCTCGAGTTAAATTATTTTTCCCGCCTCGAATGTAGCCCAAAGTGGAGTTCCTCCAAAAACATTTAATCCCCATCAGGCTCCAGCGGGATTATGTGTCGTTTTCAGAGGAAACGACTCTTTCAAAGCAACCAAAGTGGGAATTCAGCCCCACCCTGTTCCTTTGGCTTGTGGGCATGAAAGGAAGCAAACATCCTACACCTCCGTGGCCTCCACAACTGCTCAATGACAAACAAGTTACAGCTCATTTTATCAAAATGAGGATATTATCAAAACTAACACAAGCAAGAATGACAGTTCCCGGTTAACTCGTGTTAATTTCCAAGTGCTCATTCTTGCTCTTAATTCAGAGAAGAAAATACTTGTTGGAAATACTTGGAAATACACGCACCAAGGTTCAGCTACTTCCTTTAAGTTCAGTGCCTGCGGGGGTCTGACTGCTATTGAAAGAGGGGTGCCAGGGCCCGCTTGTCATGGGGTCATTCATTACACGCTGGCAATACTTTAAATAGAGGCTTATTTTTGCTAAAGAGACAATAATATATGTGTTTGTGGAGGATGAGCCCCTCTCAGGGACAGCAGCCCTTTCCCTTGGTTTTGCACTAAGCTCTTGCAGATGGGCAAACAAACGCCTCCATTCTAGGCCTGTCGCCCCCACCGGACCCCACCAGTGATGGGGAGGACAAGCAACGTCCTGTTGGCGGCAGGTGGAGGGTGGGCAGCTGGCAGTACGTACTCCACAGTGAACTCGTGCGTTCCCACCGGGATGCAGTAGACGAACTGCATGGCGCTCCAGAGGCGATGGAATTCCACGCACTCATCCACGTGCATC
>VZRU01008637.1:18512-63887 GCA_013398155.1 Pedionomus torquatus
AACAACACGTTTTTCAGTTTCACTTCATTTATTCTAGAAGTATCTCCTGACATTAGATGGGATCAGAGACCACTAACCTGGGATTCAGTTTGGTGGAGAAAAAACAGAGAAAATTCTAAAAGCCTTTTCAAGCAGACAGGCTTGAAAGTAAATAACACTAACTGTGGGAATGCTGATTCTGGACTAGTCCCACACAAGTGTAAAGAATTCTTTGCCTGAATGGAGGCAGAAAGGAAATCCAAAGCGTTTGGTGCTCTGCTGCCAGTACAGGCTGTAGCTCCTGCATATCATAGAATGGTTAGAGTTGGAAGGGACTTTAAAGATCATCGAGTTCCACCCCCCCGCCCTGGGCAGGGACACCTCCCACNGTCTGAACAAGCAGAAAAACTTCTTCACTTTGAGGCTGGCAGAGCACTGGATCAGGCTGCCCAGAGAGGTGGTGGAGTCTCTGTCTCTGGAGACGTTCATAACCCGTCTGGGCAAGTTCCCGTGCAACCTGCTCTAGGCGGGCCTGCTTTGGCAGGGGGGCTGGACTAGATGATCTCCTGAGGTTCCTTCCAACCCCTACCATGCTGGGATTCTGTGAAAACATTAAGAAAATCCCACACGTTCAGGGAATCAGAATTCTGACTGAACGGTCTTCAAATTCCAGCACTAATGCCTGCCTTAATCTTTTACTCCTAAAAACCCCGGTGCCCTCATTTCCAGCATTTCAGCCTAAAAAGCGATTGCTCCATCAATGCTGCAACGGCTGTCTTCATTACTACAGCGAAGGCAGAACAGATGTTTTCAACTCACCACATTCTTTATAACCTCGTCTTTGCCATCGTGCTTTTGGACTTTCAAGAGGTGATAGCAGAAATCCAAGACATCAAAGCGCCGCTGCTGGCCCAGGAGCACGATGATCATGCAGCCGGCCCAGTGCAAGCCATCTCCAAAGCACTGCCTGGAACGGGGAACACACCACGTGAGAGCACGTTTCACCTCCATCTTCAGCAATGTAGTCACAGTAAATGCTGGGCAATCAGCTAATCCACCTATTTATCACTCTAAGTTATGTTAGACATTAAGCTAGAAAATGAGGCACAATCTCGAGTTAAATTATTTTTCCCGCCTCGAATGTAGCCCAAAGTGGAGTTCCTCCAAAAACATTTAATCCCCATCAGGCTCCAGCGGGATTATGTGTCGTTTTCAGAGGAAACGACTCTTTCAAAGCAACCAAAGTGGGAATTCAGCCCCACCCTGTTCCTTTGGCTTGTGGGCATGAAAGGAAGCAAACATCCTACACCTCCGTGGCCTCCACAACTGCTCAATGACAAACAAGTTACAGCTCATTTTATCAAAATGAGGATATTATCAAAACTAACACAAGCAAGAATGACAGTTCCCGGTTAACTCGTGTTAATTTCCAAGTGCTCATTCTTGCTCTTAATTCAGAGAAGAAAATACTTGTTGGAAATACTTGGAAATACACGCACCAAGGTTCAGCTACTTCCTTTAAGTTCAGTGCCTGCGGGGGTCTGACTGCTATTGAAAGAGGGGTGCCAGGGCCCGCTTGTCATGGGGTCATTCATTACATGCTGGCAATACTTTAAATAGAGGCTTATTTTTGCTAAAGAGACAATAATATATGTGTTTGTGGAGGATGAGCCCCTCTCAGGGACAGCAGCCCTTTCCCTTGGTTTTGCACTAAGCTCTTGCAGATGGGCAAACAAACGCCTCCATTCTAGGCCTGTCGCCCCCACCGGACCCCACCAGTGATGGGGAGGACAAGCAACGTCCTGTTGGCGGCAGGTGGAGGGTGGGCAGCTGGCAGTACGTACTCCACAGTGAACTCGTGCGTTCCCACCGGGATGCAGTAGACGAACTGCATGGCGCTCCAGAGGCGATGGAATTCCACGCACTCATCCACGTGCATCACCCCGTTGCTGGGCAGGGGCCCGCGCCAGATGGGATCGTCCAGGAAGGAGCGGATCCTCGTCAGGATAACCTCAAACATGGAGAGGCCGCAGCAGAGGCGCTCTTTGGTCAGCAAGTCCCCTTCCCTTGCGATTGCTATTTGCTAGGGTGGGAAGAAAGAAAAGTGTAAAATCCTACTGAAAGCTGCTTGACTACAAGACTTTATTTAAATATATATATATATATNCTCCTGCATATCATAGAATGGTTAGAGTTGGAAGGGACTTTAAAGATCATCGAGTTCCACCCCCCCGCCCTGGGCAGGGACACCTCCCACTAGAGCAGGTTGCTCAAAGCCCCATCCAGCCTGGCCTTGAGCACTTCCAGGGATGGAGCATCCACAACTTCCCTGGGCAACCTGTTCCAGTGTCTCACCACCCTCATAGGAAAGAATTTCTTCCTAATATCTAATCTAAATCTCCCCTCTTCCAATTTAAAGCCATTACCCCTCATCCTACCACTACCCTGATCAAGAGTCCCTTCCCCAAACAGCCCACTCCAGGAGCACCACGTTGCCCCCTCAAGCAAAGGGACAGCCACAACTGCTCTGTACCCTCAGCTGTGGCTGTTAGAGGTGGGAAAGCTCTGCAGACAGCAGGAACAGGACCAGACAAAACTCTGAGGTGGCAATGCCCCGTTAGGGCTTGTCCCAGCTTGTGCCATCACATGGAGATGTGATGCACCTGCACCTACTGAAGCTGCAGCACGTACAACGGTAAAAGCACCCCGATGTCTGCTCCAGAGCACTGCGCTTTTCGTATCTATAATTCATATCTCTATCACTTGTAAACTGCTGAGGTTAGTGGGGCAATTAGTGTACCCCTCACGCCGAGAGGAAGAAAAATAGCTGAAGCTGCAAAGGCAGTTCAAGAAAGTTCTCTTTGGTTGCTGTGTTTCCAGGAAAGCTTAACTCAGCTCATTTTCCAAGAGGTTTTCTAATCATTTGACTGAGAAAGGAATAATGTGAGTGTTTTAAAAAACAAAAATTATATATGTGTATAAGAAAACGGATTGCTTTTGGTGGAATTTGCATTAGGACCTGCCGGGCCTTTATATTGAGAGGGTATCACACAGCAACATATGTACAAATAAGCATTTTCCACAAAACATGTCCATTGCACCCCAGTCTCAAATGTTTTAAACTGAGCTTTAACAGCTTCACCAAATCCATGGATCTGAAAAAGAAACTAAATCCTGTTGGATGAACAAGGTGGATGTGGAGGTTGAAGTTCTGACGCAGCTGTCAGTACGTGCGAAAGGACAAGCCTTCTAGTGCTCAGAAATTTCTTTAATTGTCTCTAATAAAAGTGGAAGTGATTACCTGGGGTGTTCCCAGCCTTTCAATTAGAGGAACCAAATGTAGCGGGGCATATTTTGATTCTAATCTCTTCATTTTTGCATCAAGTCTCTCACCCTCTAAAAGAAAAAAAATAAAAAAAGAGACCACTGATTCATTTAGTTGGTAGCCGACAATTTTATAAATTGAAATTAAGCAAGAAAATTCTTATTTTTACACAGTCTTTACTCAGTGCGGTAGAAAACTGGGTAAGTTATTTTTATACGCCTAAATAGTTGGCTGATCTTCAATGTACTTTTAAAAAAATATATATATTTCTACTTTAAAATGTTGCATTGTATGTGCAAACAAAAAGAAACCAAGGATTTGTAGTAGAATACATTCAATTGACTAAATTGAATACCAAACATAAGGCTCTATTATGCTGCTGCTGCTAACATATTTGACTCCCACTTGAACTAAGCCAAATAAATTGTCCTTATCATACATAAAATGCTTGACTCTAGAAGGTGGGGTATAATGAGGGTGAAGTTCTGTGTACAACAACAAAGCAGTTGGCACCCTCTCATCACTGGCAAGGAGGAAATGTTCTCTAACAAGTGGGAAAATAGTGTCTACAAGGGTCTGGTTACAGTGGCTACAGTGAGTCTGGAAATATTCTCAAAATTTTTAGCTGACAGGATTTCTCTGAGCAGAACAAATCAGTTGCTCTGGCAGCATGAAATGGAAAGGAAAGGTGGCAGGGGAGCAATACCAAAAAAAAGCAGGAGGGGAAAAATAAAAGGCTCGTTTTCTGATGATGAAGGATGAGTAAAGCAGCTACCAGAGGAAGCAATCCTGCAAAGATTCCCCACTGCCTGCCCAGTTTAGTAAAAAGGCATGCAAAAAGTCTACCAGGACCAGGGACCATTTGTATTTACTTATTCTGATGACAGACTTCCTCTACCCTGTATTCTCACACCTACTCCATTTAATCGACAAACATACATGCTGAACAGCACCTTTGGAAAAGCCTCTCACCACATCCAGGCAGAGGGGTAATAGCTGCCCTGGGTATCCATCCCACTTCTCCCTGCACAGTATTCCTCCTCTTGCTCTTGTCATTTGTACTGAACCTTGCTAAGAAGTACCTACTTTTCAGGCAGGCAAACAGGCCTGAATCAATTACCTCTGTCCTGTAATTAACAGTGGTGCTGTAAAGGGTGACTGGGGACAGTCACCAAAAGGGCAGCAGCAGGCAAGACAAGCAGAACGCATTACCCAAGGAAGGTGTTTTCACTTAGCCAATACCTTTGACGTGAACTCTTGGCAGGATATTTTGGAACGGCGCCGCATGCAACAGGTCACAGACCTCCTCCAGGGACTGGAAGGAAAAGGAAATGAGAAGCATTTAGGACCGAAGAATCCCCAAACCACGCCAGATCCCCAAAATGGGCTTCCACATGCACACTGTCGCAGAAACACCAGAGGGCAGCCAGCCTCCGCTGCCAGAGGCACTTCGAGCTCTTGCTCTCCTCACGAGATCGCCCCCAAAGACAATTTGATCTCACCAGGTTCCCTTAGATTCCCAAATAAACCCCAGCAGCTCTCCTGCCACCCTCAGCTGGCAGTTTGTAAAGGACAGGGTATTTATTAAAAAGACTAATGCAGAATGAGTAATTTCGGTGTGAAAGCAGAAAACGGCTCCTGCGCAGACAAACAGTGGGGTGAAGAAGATGACTCACTGCTTGGTTATTTTTACGAACATGATTCTATTCCCACAACCTGTTACCGTGGTGGGAGCATCTCCCCGCTGGGCAGGCTGAGACACATGACAGCAGCAGTGAACCACCTCTCGGGAAGTATTTTACATCTTTAAGGATGAGGGGAAGAGAGACATGTCTCTTGGCTGCTGTATGTGCAGAGAAAATGCAGAGATGACCAGAAGCAGATGCATGACTTTGCTATGTCCCTCTCCTAATTTTTGGAGTAGAGGCCCCACTTGTTTGTAGTCCCTCAGCACTAGTACTAGAGGAGATGTTCGCCATAGAATCATAGAATGATTAGAATTGGAAGGGACCTTAAAGACCATCGAGTTCCAACCCCCCTGCCATGGGCAGGGACACCTCCCACTAGAGCAGGTTGCTCAAAGCCCCATCCAGCTATACCCTTGGGCAAGGCCAGGGCACCAGAACTCATTGTGCCTCTCCTAGGTCTAATTCCTTAATGGCAACATCACGAAAATCCATGTGGTAGGCAGTCAAGATTAGCAAGACCTACCCACTAGCAGAGACCTGCTACAGACTTACATTTTGTGCTAGGGTAGAGTCTAAGTTATGATAGATGATGGCAATGGAAAAATACTGAAACATGTGACAGGACTCTGGTGCATCACTGAGGGCAAAAACAAGAGGAAGGGCAGTGAGCAGGGGTATATTACTAGAAAGTGTCACTAAAGTGGCATCCCAAAGAAGGTACCTCCAGTGCTGGTGCCCCTTTGGTACACTGTCAACCAATCCTCCCAGGAAGCAGCGAGCCCTTAACCTGGCTGGCCCGTCAACGTATACCCTGTTAGCCTGAACCCAAAGTAATCAGGTTTTGTTTCAGCTGTCCCATTACTGAATACAGGTTCCCTGCTTGTCACCTGCCCCTCCAATTACTCTCTATCACTAGGGAGGGATCTTCTAACATGATGAACAGGATTCTGAGGAACAGCATGTCTTCATTACCTTATCTAACATCAGCAGCTTTAACACACCCTAGAGAGGGATTCTTACGTGAGGATTTATTTTTGTGCAGCAGCAGGCCCCCAGCCAGCTTCCTGAGGAAACAGTGTAGTGAGTATAAGGGATAATGTTTTGAAACTGAAAGAAGGGAGATTTAGATTAGATATTAGGAAGAACTTCCTTCCTGTGAGGGTGGTGAGGCACTGGAACAGGTTGCCCAGGGAAGTTGTGGATGCCCCACCCCTGCAAGGGTCCAAGGCCAGGCTGGAGCAACCTGCTCTAGTGGGAGGTGTCCCTGCCTATGGCAGAGGGGTCGGAACTAGGTGATCTTTAAGGTCCCTTCCAACCTAAGCCATTCTATGATTCCATGAAATGACATAGCTGGCTTGCAGTCAGCAAAGATCTGAGCCCAGCCTCAGTGGCAGCGTGTGCTTGCACAGTGTGGGCAGGGCGCCCCATACACTCAGGCCAGGGAGTTAAGAAGTCAAAGTGGACTTCCAAGTCATGAAGGGACAACGGAGATAAAGAAAGGGAAATTACATGCCCGGCCATTTTGTTTGAACAGCAAATAGTAATAACGTGGAAGAACAGTGGGAAAAGCAAACAAGAGGTAGGGATAAAGAGCAATTGTAGTACCGTGCCCTCAGCTGCAGGCAGCTTTGCGTGCTGTAAGGTACAGCCTAGGCATACAGGAAGCAGCTGAAACACCGCACGTTTCACAGCTTCATTCAAGCTAAGCCAGATTAATTAGTGTCTGGCAGAGCAGGCGCCACTGTCAGCCATCCAAGCAGCGAGAAGGATGTCCAAGAAGTCCACGTTAACTTTCCACTGTATCAGATGACATAAGGAATGACAAACAGGAAAGGAAAATAAGAGTACCAGACGCCCAACTCATTGACATCAAGAGAGCAGCCACCCTGTGACTGACTGCAGGAATAATGCATCTGATCATAATTTATGATCCAGTTCATAATATTTGATCCTCAGGTACTGCACACAAGGCAATGTCTCTCAGCCAGCAACGTCAGGCATCCCTGCTATCTCACAGACATGAAAGCGTGTAAGAGATCAGAGCAGGAAACTGTTTCTACCCATCTGCCCATCAGCGACAGCAAACTTGCAGATTCCAACCTTGTCATTTGTGACGTCAGTAACAAAAATTAGAGAGTACATTTTGAGAGACAGATGGATTTTGAACTAGCACAGCAGGCACCTACCAGACTCTGTTCAATGAGGAGGCAAAACAGGACGGCATTTCCCACTTCCCGCAAATTCTGGAAGCAAACAGTCTTCAGTTCTGCGTATTCAACGATGTCCTTCAACTGATGGTGAAAAAACTCCAAGATCCCTGAAATCCACAGAGAAGCAAAAAAATTAAATCATGGAAGCTAGAACAAAATCACACAGGCACACCTGCTACCTTGGGAAAGCAGATAAAAGGTTCTGGTCATGAGGATAAAGAGTCATACAGATGAGAACCGATTTTTATTTCTGCTTCAAAAGCACATCGATTTTCTAACCAATTTGCCTATTCAGAGGTTGCACTGAATGTGCACCGTATCAGAGCACAACTAACCGAGGGTGCAGGTTTAGAGTTCTCTCCTTGTGTATCAGCACAAAATGTTTTTTATCTCCAGACGTGCAGTCTAGCGGAAACTGAAAGGAGCAGGATTCAAACACATTAAAAATCAGAGGTTACAAAGTGTTAAGCCCCTGAGTGTGCTGACCTTTTTAACTGGGTAAATCATGCACAATGTTTTGCCTGGCTTCTCACTGCTGGAAAAGGGAGGCAGTGTAAGAGGCAAGGACATAATTTCCAGGAGCAGGAGATAGAGTAGGGCGCTCATTTGCTATCAGTTCTGTTCCAGCCTCTGTCCCCCAACCTGCTGCAACCCCTGTCACGTTCATCTTGCAGCTGGTATTTTCCAGGACGACAGAGCCAGCAAGGAGCAGACCGCTAAAGATACAGGGAACAGGGGTGGTGTCAGGCTATGACTCTGACAGTGCCACAGATGGCCAGAGGTGATCTGACACCTCAGAAAACAATACAGAAATCACAAGTCACACTCAGCTGGCAAGGGTACATCAGGCAAGCACAGTCAGAACACTGTTTCTGACAAAGTTTTGCCAAAAACTGTTAAAAAACCAGCTAAAATTACAATTTTCAAACCCCCATAATTTACATAAATATGTCTTTCCCACCGAACTTATCCCAAACAACAGTGGCATGTAATGTGCTGGTGGATTTCCAGCTCTTTCCTCTCAGCTCCAGAAAAGTTGCGGAGTCCCCTTGGTTAGAGACAAGCCCAGGAAACCTGTGGCTCAGCAGCCTCTGGAGGGACCTGAGCTGACCAGCACCGCAGAGGTTAAAGTGATATGAAGGATGAGCGAGGAAACTCAGAGAATTGTAGAAGGTCAGACAGCTCTCTTTTTTCACAAGTTATTTTTTATCAGCAATTTACTTTTCATCTGTCTGCACAAGCCTGGCCCTTTTAAAAAGCCACCAAAAACCTTGACTGATGGCAGAAGAAAATACATTGTGTAAAGCTTTCAAATTGCAGGCTACTACAGTAGTTAATTTCCATTACACTGAATTAAGTCAGACAGTTAAATCTCCACCCAATCACATCTAAAACCATTAAGAGGAGACAAAGAAAGACAGCACAGATGACCCTTCACCACCTTTTCATGTGCTCCTTGGGTGAAGCTGACCAACACTTCCCATGCAGCAGATTAGACTTCAGTATTTACCCAGCATGAGGGAAGCTAACATAAAATACAGCCTGGAGCGTATCTATGCCAAGGAAATCCCTCAAATTTAGCAGAGGAACTTGAAAACGTAGAGTGAAGGAAGGGCCCTTCAGCTAACCCACACACTTCTACAGAAAGCCTCATGTCATTAAAATTAGTAACATGAAACATCAACAAAGTGCATGGTGAGGGGATGCAGGGCTGGCTCTGTTACATCTCAAAGAAGTGTTTGTCAATAGACAATTTGCAGTAAATGAGTGTTCCCACACACATTCAGTGAAGATAAATTTCAGAACAAATGTGAGTAGTTCAGTGACTCAATAGAAAAGCAGCACTGAAAAATTAATGGAGATAAGTCAGATGTAACAAGTGCTTGATTTATTCAACAGAAAATGCATTTAAATCCAGCTAAAAAGCAAAGAAGTCACTCTAGAGCTTCACCAACTCTCCCCTTCCCATAACATGGGGACAACATAATGAAAAAGCTCTGCAAAGCCTGTCCATGTCCATTCAACACCGCAGTATAAAGGCATGTTGCAATTCCCAGGTGGCTGACAGCAGCGAGCACCTGCCTTCGCTGCTTAAACACTCCTACCCACCACGGCAAGGAGATGCTGCAGGGCTGGATACTGGGATTCCTATTTTAAAGATGGGGTTGAAAAGGCACATTGGTACAGCAGAAAATTGTTCATAAAAATTTTTTTNAAGCAAAGAAGTCACTCTAGAGCTTCACCAACTCTCCCCTTCCCATAACATGGGGACAACATAATGAAAAAGCTCTGCAAAGCCTGTCCATGTCCATTCAACACCGCAGTATAAAGGCATGTTGCAATTCCCAGGTGGCTGACAGCAGCGAGCACCTGCCTTCGCTGCTTAAACACTCCTACCCACCACGGCAAGGAGATGCTGCAGGGCTGGATACTGGGATTCCTATTTTAAAGATGGGGTTGAAAAGGCACATTGGTACAGCAGAAAATTGTTCATAAAAATTTTTTTGATGCTAGGAAAAAAAAGAAAAAAAAGCAAAGCAAGGGAACCAAAGAAAGCTTTACCACAAGTCTACATCACTTTTTAGTTACACAGCCTAGTACTTCCTTTCTGTTTTCCTCTGTCAATGGAAGGGCTTCCACATCTAGCAAGAAAGGTCTTCTAAGGATCAACTGCTAGAAGCCAAATCTCCTTGTACTGAGACTGGATCCCTTTCTGGAAGCAAAAGTCCACGATGTTATCCTGGACTCAGGTCTGTGCCATAGAGGGAATCAAACTAGAATATCTACTAATGTTTTTGGTCTTAGTACCCATGGCATGTACAGAGATTGATGGTGAACCACCAAAAGAGCCGGAAGATGCCCTGAAACACAGTGAGTAAACGTAGTCTTCACATAGTTACCAAGGTGAGAAAGCACGATCTCAGCAAGTAGGATACTGGCTACAAGGACAGACGTAGGAATGTTTTTCCCCTTTATCTTGTATGTTGAGTCAAGAGCATTTTGGTGAGAAATAGAAGCTGAGCAGAGCAGCAAGGATGACTCTGCTACTGCAACATGGAAACAACCATTGGACATGAAGGGCATGGAAAGGCAGGAGGCCTGTCACTCTCTCAATCCCCTTCAAATCCCCTGTGCATTTTGTGGGGAGTTTCAGAAAAGAGATCGGTGGCAGGAAAAACAATGAGAAAATGTTATCAGTGTTTTATGGGCACCTCTGAAGTGAAATCTCGAGAAAACTCAAGTTGGCTACAGCAAATACAAAAAAATTGCATACTGTTTTTTACACACTCCAGGTGATGGAGTTCCTATCATAGTCCTTAATAATGATCCTTCTTTCTTCACCAAAAGCCCTAGTCTCCATACACAGATATATAAATACACACACACACACATGCATTCATGAATGAATTGTGTCATTATTTTGAAAATCTGGCATCTGGTATTTAGCATGCAGTTGTTCCAAATGCTGCTATCAATAGCGCACTGCTTCTCCACAGATTAAGGGTCTGATCAATGAAGGGCAATGAAGCTGGTGAGGGGACTAGAGCACAAGTCCTATGAGGAGGGGCCGAGGGAACTGGGGTTGTTTAGCCTTGGGAAAAGAAGGCCAAGGGGAGAACTTAGTGCTCTACAACTACTTGAAAGGAGATTGTAGAGAGGCGGGGGTTGGTCTCTTCTCTCAAGTAACAGGTAATAGGATGGGAGGAAACAGTTTTGCTAGGGGAGGTTTAGATTGGATATTAGGAAAAATTTCTTCCCTGAAGGGGCTTGCCAAGCATGGGAACAGGCTGCTCAGGGAAGTGGTTGAATCACCATCCCTAGAGGTATTTAAAAGATGTGTAGATGTTACACTTAGAGATGCGGTTTAGTGGTAACTTGGTAGCGCTAAGTTAACAGTTGGACTCAATGGTCTTAAAGGTCTCTTCCAACCAAAACGATTCTATGACTCTATGATTTACTAGCAAAATAGACAAAAGTTGGCAGAGCTACACAGGCTATTTTTGGTAGAAAAGAACTGATGCTGAAAGCACGATCTGCTTCCCCATGGATTCCTGTGGCAAAAATACATCCTCATGTTTTCATTAATGTTTGAGCAANAGCTAAAAAGCAAAGAAGTCACTCTAGAGCTTCACCAACTCTCCCCTTCCCATAACATGGGGACAACATAATGAAAAAGCTCTGCAAAGCCTGTCCATGTCCATTCAACACCGCAGTATAAAGGCATGTTGCAATTCCCAGGTGGCTGACAGCAGCGAGCACCTGCCTTCGCTGCTTAAACACTCCTACCCACCACGGCAAGGAGATGCTGCAGGGCTGGATACTGGGATTCCTATTTTAAAGATGGGGTTGAAAAGGCACATTGGTACAGCAGAAAATTGTTCATAAAAATTTTTTTGATGCTAGGAAAAAAAAAAAAAAAAAACAAAGCAAGGGAACCAAAGAAAGCTTTACCACAAGTCTACATCACTTTTTAGTTACACAGCCTAGTACTTCCTTTCTGTTTTCCTCTGTCAATGGAAGGGCTTCCACATCTAGCAAGAAAGGTCTTCTAAGGATCAACTGCTAGAAGCCAAATCTCCTTGTACTGAGACTGGATCCCTTTCTGGAAGCAAAAGTCCACGATGTTATCCTGGACTCAGGTCTGTGCCATAGAGGGAATCAAACTAGAATATCTACTAATGTTTTTGGTCTTAGTACCCATGGCATGTACAGAGATTGATGGTGAACCACCAAAAGAGCCGGAAGATGCCCTGAAACACAGTGAGTAAACGTAGTCTTCACATAGTTACCAAGGTGAGAAAGCACGATCTCAGCAAGTAGGATACTGGCTACAAGGACAGACGTAGGAATGTTTTTCCCCTTTATCTTGTATGTTGAGTCAAGAGCATTTTGGTGAGAAATAGAAGCTGAGCAGAGCAGCAAGGATGACTCTGCTACTGCAACATGGAAACAACCATTGGACATGAAGGGCATGGAAAGGCAGGAGGCCTGTCACTCTCTCAATCCCCTTCAAATCCCCTGTGCATTTTGTGGGGAGTTTCAGAAAAGAGATCGGTGGCAGGAAAAACAATGAGAAAATGTTATCAGTGTTTTATGGGCACCTCTGAAGTGAAATCTCGAGAAAACTCAAGTTGGCTACAGCAAATACAAAAAAATTGCATACTGTTTTTTACACACTCCAGGTGATGGAGTTCCTATCATAGTCCTTAATAATGATCCTTCTTTCTTCACCAAAAGCCCTAGTCTCCATACACAGATATATAAATACACACACACACACATGCATTCATGAATGAATTGTGTCATTATTTTGAAAATCTGGCATCTGGTATTTAGCATGCAGTTGTTCCAAATGCTGCTATCAATAGCGCACTGCTTCTCCACAGATTAAGGGTCTGATCAATGAAGGGCAATGAAGCTGGTGAGGGGACTAGAGCACAAGTCCTATGAGGAGGGGCCGAGGGAACTGGGGTTGTTTAGCCTTGGGAAAAGAAGGCCAAGGGGAGAACTTAGTGCTCTACAACTACTTGAAAGGAGATTGTAGAGAGGCGGGGGTTGGTCTCTTCTCTCAAGTAACAGGTAATAGGATGGGAGGAAACAGTTTTGCTAGGGGAGGTTTAGATTGGATATTAGGAAAAATTTCTTCCCTGAAGGGGCTTGCCAAGCATGGGAACAGGCTGCTCAGGGAAGTGGTTGAATCACCATCCCTAGAGGTATTTAAAAGATGTGTAGATGTTACACTTAGAGATGCGGTTTAGTGGTAACTTGGTAGCGCTAAGTTAACAGTTGGACTCAATGGTCTTAAAGGTCTCTTCCAACCAAAACGATTCTATGACTCTATGATTTACTAGCAAAATAGACAAAAGTTGGCAGAGCTACACAGGCTATTTTTGGTAGAAAAGAACTGATGCTGAAAGCACGATCTGCTTCCCCATGGATTCCTGTGGCAAAAATACATCCTCATGTTTTCATTAATGTTTGAGCAAAGGCACTCCCAATTACATCTCCTTATACTGTACAGTACACAGAACTGTATTTTTCTGAAAGACTGCACATGCATACTGAAGCCCCACAAAAAGAGGTGACTTAGGAAAAGTTAATTTCACTTAACTGTATGCAAGCTTCCTCTTTCTCCTGATTTTACTTGTGGGTGCAATTTATAAGTTACTGAATTAGTTATACGTACATAGCATTTTGCAAGGCAAGTGAGTCAAGGCTTTTTGTTCCTTCTCTCCAAGAAAACAAGTTCAATTAAATCCCTCTATTATTGCAGATGGGATGACATTAGGTGTCATAATAATTCATTTTATAATCCTAGTTTCTGATTTACACAGATCTCAACAGAAGCAAAGGCTGTTGATACAAAATAGATCTAGTAAAGTATAGAAGATTATTTAGTAAAGGATTAGGTTCCATCTTCCAAAATCCTATCTCAACAGACTCAAACAGCAGATGCCAAGTTTCAGCTGTGCAGTCTGTACACTAATTAATTTAGGAAGTCAGAATAAATCAACACATGCAATGCAAAGCTGCTTGGATTTCTTCACTTTGGTTACCTTTCATTTTCTATAAAACAATCTCCATTCACACCTACAAACTCAAATCAAACATGTTCCAGAGCTTGTAACAATTCTGGCACCTAAAAGATGAGGACAAAATTTTAATTCCAGAACTGCATCGCTGACTAACAACAGATTAGGTCTTGAATATAATTCTTGGTCTAGTTGTACTATGGGTTATTTTCTGCAGAACACTGACTTGACTATTCTCAAGTAAAACCTAATCTGCAACAGCAAAACAATTCCCAAGAAACTGGGTGCTATAATGACCTTTAGTTTATATTCACTTTCATACAGACCTTCAAATGCTAGTTACAAATACTTCTTTGGCTCACAAAAGAAATCATTAACTCTGCATATCAGAAGTCATATAATTCCTTTCCACCTAAGAGTGGAAAGCCTGCGCACTGTGTTTATTTTGCTAGAAATAAATATCCTATTGTTCTGCATATCTCATCAGTTCTTACTGTCCTTTCACAGTCATCTAGGTGATTGGGGTTGTCCCCAAACTCTTTCAAATAGTCTGTGATTCCCTCCCAAATCTTTTTCCAATGGACAGGTTCCAGAAAAACCTACTAACAGGTTACTTTCATAATATTCTTCCTATCAGGACTCAAGCCATCGCACTCTCACCAAGAAATTCACTTACTCTCCTACTCAAGTTTGATCAAAAACTTGGGATAATGGGAAGCATTACGAGCCCTTCTGCTGCACCCCAGGTGATGCTTCCCCAGCAGCCTCCAGCCAGTACTGCCTCCCACTTTGCTTCCCGGCCCAGGCCAGCACTTGTTCCTATTAGACCATGACCCGATATATTCTACAAAAAGGAAACTGGAAAACAGTTTTTTGTCAGGTTGCTGTGCTGAAGCAGCTCAGAAAGTGTTGCCAGTAACACAATCATCTTAGGGAGAGGCAAGAACACAGCAGCCATCAGCATGGGGTGCTGGGAGGCTCCCCCAAACAGCCATGTGAACTCATGAGATTCAAGAGATCGTGGCCTGCTGTTGTAAGTATTTTGTCCTGCACAACCTTTGGGTGTTTTGGTTCTTNAGAAGGCCAAGGGGAGAACTTAGTGCTCTTTACAACTACTTGAAAGGAGATTGTAGAGAGGCGGGGGTTGGTCTCTTCTCTCAAGTAACAGGTAATAGGATGGGAGGAAACAGTTTTGCTAGGGGAGGTTTAGATTGGATATTAGGAAAAATTTCTTCCCTGAAGGGGCTTGCCAAGCATGGGAACAGGCTGCTCAGGGAAGTGGTTGAATCACCATCCCTAGAGGTATTTAAAAGATGTGTAGATGTTACACTTAGAGATGCGGTTTAGTGGTAACTTGGTAGCGCTAAGTTAACAGTTGGACTCAATGGTCTTAAAGGTCTCTTCCAACCAAAACGATTCTATGACTCTATGATTTACTAGCAAAATAGACAAAAGTTGGCAGAGCTACACAGGCTATTTTTGGTAGAAAAGAACTGATGCTGAAAGCACGATCTGCTTCCCCATGGATTCCTGTGGCAAAAATACATCCTCATGTTTTCATTAATGTTTGAGCAAAGGCACTCCCAATTACATCTCCTTATACTGTACAGTACACAGAACTGTATTTTTCTGAAAGACTGCACATGCATACTGAAGCCCCACAAAAAGAAGTGACTTAGGAAAAGTTAATTTCACTTAACTGTATGCAAGCTTCCTCTTTCTCCTGATTTTACTTGTGGGTGCAATTTATAAGTTACTGAATTAGTTATACGTACATAGCATTTTGCAAGGCAAGTGAGTCAAGGCTTTTTGTTCCTTCTCTCCAAGAAAACAAGTTCAATTAAATCCCTCTATTATTGCAGATGGGATGACATTAGGTGTCATAATAATTCATTTTATAATCCTAGTTTCTGATTTACACAGATCTCAACAGAAGCAAAGGCTGTTGATACAAAATAGATCTAGTAAAGTATAGAAGATTATTTAGTAAAGGATTAGGTTCCATCTTCCAAAATCCTATCTCAACAGACTCAAACAGCAGATGCCAAGTTTCAGCTGTGCAGTCTGTACACTAATTAATTTAGGAAGTCAGAATAAATCAACACATGCAATGCAAAGCTGCTTGGATTTCTTCACTTTGGTTACCTTTCATTTTCTATAAAACAATCTCCATTCACACCTACAAACTCAAATCAAACATGTTCCAGAGCTTGTAACAATTCTGGCACCTAAAAGATGAGGACAAAATTTTAATTCCAGAACTGCATCGCTGACTAACAACAGATTAGGTCTTGAATATAATTCTTGGTCTAGTTGTACTATGGGTTATTTTCTGCAGAACACTGACTTGACTATTCTCAAATAAAACCTAATCTGCAACAGCAAAACAATTCCCAAGAAACTGGGTGCTATAATGACCTTTAGTTTATATTCACTTTCATACAGACCTTCAAATGCTAGTTACAAATACTTCTTTGGCTCACAAAAGAAATCATTAACTCTGCATATCAGAAGTCATATAATTCCTTTCCACCTAAGAGTGGAAAGCCTGCGCACTGTGTTTATTTTGCTAGAAATAAATATCCTATTGTTCTGCATATCTCATCAGTTCTTACTGTCCTTTCACAGTCATCTAGGTGATTGGGGTTGTCCCCAAACTCTTTCAAATAGTCTGTGATTCCCTCCCAAATCTTTTTCCAATGGACAGGTTCCAGAAAAACCTACTAACAGGTTACTTTCATAATATTCTTCCTATCAGGACTCAAGCCATCGCACTCTCACCAAGAAATTCACTTACTCTCCTACTCAAGTTTGATCAAAAACTTGGGATAATGGGAAGCATTACGAGCCCTTCTGCTGCACCCCAGGTGATGCTTCCCCAGCAGCCTCCAGCCAGTACTGCCTCCCACTTTGCTTCCCGGCCCAGGCCAGCACTTGTTCCTATTAGACCATGACCCGATATATTCTACAAAAAGGAAACTGGAAAACAGTTTTTTGTCAGGTTGCTGTGCTGAAGCAGCTCAGAAAGTGTTGCCAGTAACACAATCATCTTAGGGAGAGGCAAGAACACAGCAGCCATCAGCATGGGGTGCTGGGAGGCTCCCCCAAACAGCCATGTGAACTCATGAGATTCAAGAGATCGTGGCCTGCTGTTGTAAGTATTTTGTCCTGCACAACCTTTGGGTGTTTTGGTTCTTTTATTTTATTTTGCATTTTAAAGAAGAAATGCGGAAATGTTATACTTGGGAAAAAATACACAATTAGGCTATTTTCTAACCAAGTTTATATCTTGCTAAGCTCATTGATTTTTTTAAAAATACCCTTTCTTTTGGAGGGGTGATATACCAGTTACAAAAATCTAAGTCTCGTCTCGCAGCAGAGCTGACAAATTACTTTCCTGATCGTGTCCAATGACACTTGAGAGTGGCAGGACATGAAATATTTTTTCAAATGCAGGAATGCCATTTTCAAATACTAGAAAAATGGCAGAGGAAAATGTTACCTCCAAGAAGAAATTTCAAGTTTAAACTCTTATAAGCCAATATCCCTTCAAGAGCTTTAGTGACTTTAAAAGGTCCCTTTAAAAATTCTTATGCTTAATGTATTTTTAGACAAATATTTTTATGACTACAAGATGAGCAAGTTCCCCACTGCTTTAGACTGTTCCTATGGAAACAAACCCATTGGTGAACAGAAGTCCTGAACAACTCTGATGACACTGTCTGTACCCTGCTCCTCTTAGCAGAAATAAATCACTGGTTAGAAATCCACAAGTCCAGAGAGATGATTAGGGCTCGAGTAATTGCAATCAATAGAGCCCAGAGAAAGCTCCCCAAATGAAAAGTCTGAAGTGCATGAAACAGAGGCTTACTTACTGTGCATACTTAAATTGCTTTGCACATTGAGGAAGGACTCAGGAAATTAATTCTGAATTGATAAATGCATGTTCCATCAAGACAGGTGAGAGCCTACATATTTAATCCGTAGATCAGAATCACAGTTTTGGTCTGTATGTATAGGCGGTGCCAATTATAAAGAAACGATTGATTGAGTCGTCATGAAAGAACAGACACAGCATATAGACATGCTCTGTAACGCTCAAGCTTACTACTACAACTACTAACTTCTGCAGAAAGCCTTTGGAGGCAGAGGAGGGAACAGACAACAGGTGGTAAGCATTAGCTTGCATTTTCTGTGTCAAACCAAGTAAACAAGTTGTGGCAAACACTGCTCAGAGGAGAATTTAGCAGAGAAGAGAGAGGACAGGGATTCAAATCAAGCACAGTGTGAGCCTGCCCTTCTACAAGCCGGCAGTTCCTCTCAAGATGCCAGATGAGGGCTACAATCTACAGCAATTCCCCATCACGGAGAGAAAAAAATTTCCTTCATCAGTCAGAGCTCCTCCAAGGGCAGACAGCTCCATGATGGAGAGGCATCAGAGAGCACAACATGATTCTTTAGTGATGTCAGAGGGGTACGGAGGTGCCCTGAGCTTCCACACGTATTTTTCATCTGGTGCCTTTGAAAGGAAAAAGTGAGGCAGCGTGACAGTGCTATAGAGGCTGTCTCTGCCATTTCTTGGAAGAGACTCTCTGAGAAGTTATTAAGTGTCCACTGCTAGAAATAGTTAAGAACAGGAAAAATACATTTCAAGACAAAGCCTATTAGGAACAGGGGCAGTGCAGGAGCACAGAAGCAGGATGGTTTTTGAGATCCAGTCCAAATCTAGTTGCTATGATCTCCCATCGTGATACCAAGAGTTACTCTGATCTCTCAGTACAGCAGGCATCTAAACATACAGGATTTCTTTTGCAAGAGTAAATATGAGGTCAAAGCAGTTTGTGATCCCTACAAAACAGGAAAGTAATGAAGGATTTTAAAATATTTTTATCAATCTTGTGAAGGTTATGGTAGCACAAGTAGTTCTGCCTTTCCTGTGGGAAAGATTACTTTTAGCCTCAAGAGAAAAAGTTTCTGCTTGAGTTCCTGGGCATCTCCTGCCCAATACTTACAGGTAAGCGTTCCTGGCAAGAGACTATGAGCTTCCTAATGTCACCTGCAGCATCGCAGACCCTGGTGAGGCATAATCTATATTTGAGTATACCTACTGCTTGTGCGGTCAGACCTTAATGAGTAGCTAAAAAACTCAGATTATTTTTATGCTGCTAACCACCGTGATTCATCCATTTCTATGCACCAGGGAGAAAAACAGGAAGGAAACACTCGATTTTGTTTAACATTGGTAATGAGCGTCAAGCAAGCTGTGGGAAGCAAAAAAAAACCCCAACCGCATTCCAGTTGGAGTGGCATTTAATAAACCTAAGTGACTCTGGAAAAATAAAGATATACTCAGGAGGTGGGTGGCACATGGAAGAATTAATTTGTGTTAATTAGGAGTTGCGGAGGAGGAATATTTTAGGGGGGGGGCTGTTTCAGAATTTCAGTGAACAATGTGATAAATACTAATTAGCCAATTTCTCCGTAGTGGCAAGCAACTTTCCAAGTCATTTCTTCTTCTGCAACTGTCACACCTCCTGTTAAGTGGCTAAGATGCACCCCACGCAAGCTTCAGCCATAACTGTACTGGCAGGACTGGTTTGCCACTCAGCAGTAGCAATCCTTTTATCTTACATTGGATAAGGGATAGAGAATAGGTAGAGATAGAGAACCAGGGTTATCTAAATAAGGCATTTAGACAGAACAAGAGAGGCTAACCTGCAGAGAGAAAAGCTCAACACACTATGAGAAAGGCTAGAAACACAAACTATTGTGAACATTCTGGCTCAAGATTAGTTATGTCATAAGGTCATAAGTTCTGTCATACAGTCATCCTTTTCTTTGCCCTAAGCATAGAAGTCTTAAACTTTATTAAGTACTTGCAGAAAGCCCAGCATTCAATAATTCCTGCTTTAAAAAAAACCCACCCCAAACACACCCCAAACCCAAGTCAGTGCTAATTATTAGGAGACAGAAGAGAGGGAGGGAAAGAGACAGGTACACACAGAAGACAATGATTAGTATAATCTTATTAGGGCTACCACAGTAACAACAAACATAAACTAACCTGGAGAACCATACTCATGTCTTGGTAACCTACAGATCTTAGGCATCACTTCCATTAGGGTCTTGACATACTGAAGAATCGTCCCTTGTAACTAAGAGAAAACAGATGTGTGTAAACATGTCGGTGTTATTGAACTAAGAATCTTTACAACAAACGGTATTCAAACTACACAGAAATTGAACGAGCACTAAAAGTCTTGCATTATTTCTGTCAGTCATCATCTTCAAAAAGGCAACTTTCTTAAATCAGTACAGTTGCACTTTCCTTCATATGGCATTAACCACCATTTGCTACAGGAAGAGTTGCACGACAGCTAAGGCCAGGAAGGTAAAAAAGATGAAATGGTGTTCTTCTCTTGCAAACTTTCTCTATTGTCTAACCAACTTGCAGATTTTTGGTAAAAATCTTGCATTTGGATGCTTTCAAAAGCAACAACAGAAAAATCCTTAGCATTAGGTAGGTCTGCAACAGCTCAAACTGGCTACTCCAGACATACCAGTTAAGATACAGTCTCAGCCTAAGTCCATACCAGCTAAGACACAGCTGATACCAGCCTGCAGTCAGCCTGCCTTCCTCCCACTAGACACCTATCTCATACCTGTTCTCCCTACATCTGAGCATCTTCATCAGGCATCAGCAGGATACCTCCCTCCAGGCTTTTTAACCTCCTTAATAAATGCCCAAGTGTTCAATGAGACCTTTAATGAATTGAGACAATTTACCACTTAAATAAATAATAACCCCAAAAAAATCTCCCCCCCTCAAAAAACCCAACCCAAACAAAATCAAACCAACACTTGACCCCAAAGTATGAAAAATATCAGTGTTTTCCTTTCCTTGAACCCTGGAGAAGAGAAGGCTCTGGGGAGATCTTGTAGCAGCCTGAGATCTTGTAGCAGCCCTTCAGTACCTGAAGGGAGCCTACAGGAGAGCAGGAGAGGGACTCTTTGTCAGGAAGTGTAGTGATAGGACAAGGAGTAATGGTTTTAAATTGGAAGAGGGGAGATTTAGATACTAGAAATAAGTTTTTTCCTGTGAGGGTGGCAAGGCACTGGAACACATTGCCCTGAAAAGTTGTGGATGCCTTATCCCTGGAAGTGTTCAAGGCCAGGCTGGATGGGGCTTTGAGCAACCTGCTCTAGTGGGAGGTGTCCCTGCCATGGCAGGGGGTTGGAACTTCATGATCTTTAAGGGCCCTTCCAACTCTAACCATTCTATGATTAGACTACAGCATGCCTTCAAGCGGGCTCCAGCCTTTCTTGAACATAAAAAATGTACTTAGAACATTGTGGGAATTACTGTAAACAAACTGCTGAATGTGTCAAGTGTCTGAAGTTAAATTATTAATCTGACAGATATCCCCCTGTACAGCTGGATTATTTTGGCAGCATGCTCCTTACAGGCAACCAGGACTGGGAGGAAAGACCATTTCTTTGGCTTAAACTTTACTGCAATGCATTATGTCTATATACACAGATACTAACAATATATGAACAGGCAGCTCCTCAACGTCCCCTAGTTATAGAAAAGGCCCTTTCCAGGCTCCATGGATAACTTCTCTAACATCTGGTCTGAGCACTCTTCTAAATAGGCTTGATGCTATCAATTGCTAGATCAAACAGCACAGAGATTAAACCTTCCCTGTTATTAAGGCTTCATCTGTCAATAATGTTATTACTGAAAGCCCTAAAGTTAAGGCAAGGCAGAAAGCACACTCCAGCTGTTCTCAAAAAATATTAAGAAAATGAATTTACAGTACAATTTTGAAGTTGAAATCAACTAATCTGAAACACTGAAACTTCTCCAGAGTTTATCCAGGACCTAACAGCATAGGTCTCCACAAATTAAATTTACACAGAATCCCAGGTTTTCAAATCACTGCTCGGGCTACCAAGGCACATCTTCTATGGCTTTCATAGGACACTACATACTCTCAAACTGCATACTCTCAAAGCTTATATTGAGCTTCAATCGAAGCTTTTTTTGAACATTTTAATTAGTTTTATTACTAATATATTACTTTTATTTTTCTCAAGACATTTCTTATCAGAAGAATAACAGAAAAATGAAAGACAATTGGCATACCAGGCTCTTGACAACTTTCAGCAACTCCTCCATCACCACAGCTATACCCTGATACCCAAGAAGTCTACAGATGACTTTGAAGTGAGGGGGACCAACAAAATTCCTGTAGTTGCTGTAGATGCTGGAATATGCCAGATTCAATGCCTAAAATGAGATAAAAGGTATGATTAATGAAAATTTCAGCTGACTGCACCTTTACAGTAATCTCATTTAAACAGCATTTTAAAGCATATTAGAAGTAAAATAGTAACTTATTATCTCTCTCCAGGAAACTAAAATACAAAGCTTCCCCTTCTCGAGGCAGGAATTCCAACCAAAATCTCTGTATAAGCAATAAAAACTTGTAAACACTTTTTTTTTCCACCAGACAACTTCCACTTACCATTTATAAAGCCATGAACATTTCCAGTTTCTATTTTTTTATTTACACAGGTATAAAAGGATAAGAATAGTCAATGCCAATGTTCAGATCCCTGAATTTAAAGCACAGGCTCTACTCCTACAATGTCATTTTTTTGTACAAAACATCTTGAAAGAAGTTACTTCAATAATTCAAAAACATAACAGGTGTTTCAAGACTCTGAGGACTCAACTACAAAGAGCCAGCCTTCTGCAGTTACTGCTCTCTGCAGCTAATTAATAAGGTTCTCTCTTTTTCCAACCCATTAGCTGTATACAAGATCAAAGCAAATCTAAGCCTGAGATGGAACCTCATGGAAATTCTTTCAGAGTTGTATAAATAGGATCAGGTGCTTTGCCATATCAATGACCATTTCTTCTGAACACAACAGTACAGACTGATGCTGTGTAGGGATTTAGGAACTATTTGCCAAAGCTACAGATCAAAGAGGATTTAGCTAACTTAACATCCTGCATTCCTGTATCTTCTCCTAATATCCTGAAATTTAATTTTAAAAGGGAATCTTGTCAACCTTCCTTGCAGAAGGTTCTGCTGCATTTCCCTTTCTTTTCTGGAGTTTTCATTCTCTCTAATACACACGTGAAAGACACACTGTTGAAATGCATACACACGAAATACTTAACAGTGTGTGGCATTGAAATAGGTCAGCTGTAACAGAAAACCTTCCTTCACTGGTATCCAGAAAGAAAATTGAGCTTCCCTTCAGTGCAGATCTTGCCCCAAGTAACCCATGGAGGTCAATACCAGATACAGTAATACATGGTATTGCACAAGAAACTACTAGGAATTCAGGTCATGAAATTGTATCAAGTTCTTGGAGGATTTTAGTCTCATAAAAGAAAAGGATTTACAAATCATCTTTAGAAAGATTGGGACAGAAGATACACATCCACTTTCCAATGTGTTTTGAACTGTGGTCTTAAAAATGTAAAAATTGAATTCTAGACTGATATATAGCAAAAGCAAGTTTGGACACAGGTTAACACTTCTTGGCCACCTTTTGCAGACCCTTTACACATAGTTCACAAATCCTCATGGTTCAAAAATTGTTGAACTATGAAAGAGATACATGAAAGCACCAGCTCAGAAGAGACTACGTAGGTCATAACAAGAGAGAACTAGAGATCCAAACCCAAGTTTCCGAACCAGGCAACTACGTGACAAACTTTGCATATGCTATTAAAGCACACGCACATAGAAAATTACATATATATTATCATGCTTCAACAGCTACAGAAAGTTATAACTAGCAATTTATTCCTGCAATGTGAAAATTCAAGAAGTTGCCAGTACTGACTTTTACTTGAAGGTTCAGTTATATTTCTTATGTGCCTGAGCTGTGTGAAGAAACTATACAGCAAGACTGCCTGGCCTGCAGTCTGAAGGTGAGGCTTTGGGGACAAGGGTGTTTTTCTTATCTTGGAGGATTTTGGTGAACAAGAATCTGACCACGAGCTGCCAACCTGCCCTTGTGGCAAAGGTGACCAATACCCAGCGGGGCTGAATCAACACAGCACGGCCAGCAGGTTGAGGGAGGTGACCCATCCCCTCTGCTCAGCACTGGTCAGACATGCTTGGAGTACTAGGGTCCAGTGACAGGCTCCACAGTACCAGAGAGACATGGGGAGACTCATGCGAGAGTCCAGCAGCAGGTCTCAAGGATGATTAAGGGACTGGAGCATCGTTCCTGTCAGGAAAGGCCGAGAGAGCTGGGACTTTTCAGCCTGGAGAAGAGAAGGTTCAGGGGGATCATATCCATGCGCGTAAGTAACTGATAAAGATAGAGCCAACTCTGCTCAGCAGCACGCAGTGACAGGACAAGGGACAATGGACACAATCAGGAAATCCCATTTAAGCATCAGGAACAACTTCACCAACGTGAGGGTGATCAAACAGAGAGGCTGTGGAGTCTCTGTCTTCAGAGATTTTCAAGACCCGATCCTGAGCAACCTGCTGCAAGTCACCCTGCTCTGGAGCATTCCCCAGCCTCAGCCGTCTGTCAGTCTGGGAAGCTCTGTTTTAAGGACCATGGGCTTGTGTTGATTTTGTGTTGATGTTTTCAAATCCTCAGCCATTTTTTCTGTGAACACAAACTAACACAGACACTTGGCTAATTATTAGATTCCTAATATGCAACATAGCCTGATGATTAGGTCAGAGCTGGCTAAAAGGCTAAACTCCAAACATGCTCTGCCAGGTGGACAGCCTGAAGCTGCACCCCTCTCGTATGATGTGTGTGTAGCTCTCTGCTTACAGAAAGGGGGTCTGGAGCATCAACAGGGGAAAGAACTGGCAAAATCTTACAAAAACACGTGCAGACAAATGTCCCATTACACTAAGCATATATACAGTTATCCCTAAAAGGTGAGATTTCATCTTTGATTTTAGTGTTTTCAATCAGGTATGTCTCAGCGATAAATGGGTCCAAACTATCTATTTCAGCTGTAATGCAAGGAGAATCTTACTTCAGCCGGCTAATGCATTTTACTGCCACGAAGTTAAAGGGGAGGGAACTCCTCCTTCTCACAAAGCAGAAATTTGTCACAGAAAAGCAAGCTCTAAAAACCTCAGTATTAAAAACCTCACAAGTACATAACAAGTCAGCCAATCTAAAAATACACACCTTTCTTTAATGTAACCCTCGTGGGGAAGTACCTAAAATGGTCCACCTGTAAATGCGGGATTAGGGGAGCTTTATAAACTGTGACAAGGGATTTAGAAAACACCATCACACGCCACCACTGCTTCTCCTCCATGATGCAAAAAAGCATAAAAATCCTTCGGGAAGAAGCCACTATCAAAGTAGAGGGGAGGTTGGGGAGGGAGGGAAAGAAAGAGAGAGCTTTTTTTTTTTTTTACACTATGCTTGCTCCCTCCCCTACTTAAATAAAAAAAGGGAAGAGAGAGAGAGTTGCTAGTTGCTGATGTCATCAAAGTGCTAACATTAATCACTCACAGCATCACTGGTACAGGCACCAGAGCATATAACAGGGATGTTCAGGCAGTTCACTGTCCTAAGGGAGGCAAGCAAGAGAAGGGGGGAAAAGACATTGTTTTTTCTCCTGTACGTGCTTTGAAGAGTAAGGCAACAGCACCTTTAGACAGGATATACTCTTGCATGAATTTAAGTGGAAGAGACAAAGAAACCATGCCACCAGCAGCATCGGAGAAAAAAACTGAAAGCACCAAGCAATGAGGATTCAGTCCAGGGATTCTGAGGGCAAGAAAAAGCAAACTAGCAAGGAGAGATCAGGTAGAAAATAACTCATGTGAAAAAGGATGCAGAAAATTTAGTGTTTATGTCATTTTCGCAGCAGCATCACCACATGAAAATTCTGTTCTGAAATTTCCATCGGGAAGCGACGGTAAGTACTGACTTTATGATCTATAAAACATCAAATGGGTTTTCCAAGCATTTACCATGTTGGTAATTATGTGTCTCCTATTAACTGATGTTTTGTAACAACAGAAATGTATTGATGTTATTAAATTAAAATATAAACATTCCACTTACAAAATGCTATGAGGGTGAAACTATTCTTAGGAAGTGCTCTATAAAAAATAAATTATAATTTTAAGTAATTAGGATCTACTAGCTAAAGAGAAGTCAACTGAGGAAGTAAAATCTCTGATTTTACTCATGTGCCCAATTTAGTATCAGCAGAAGTTGGTTAGATGCCAAAATGTGTCTGTCTAATAAGTTTATTTCATAGCAAACTCAATTCATTTATACTGTTGCTGTATCAAAAAGGGTGCACTGAACACACAATTAGAACAGCAGCATCTACCCAGATTAGTCAGGTTTTACGTTGTAATGAAAATAAACATAGATCTTTTTCTTCCCACTTCCCAGTAAGTATAACCGAAGAGCCTTGAGCAACAATCTTCATACATAAACAGTCACAGAATTCTTGTTATTAATGTAGTACTATTAATATTACTATTAAAATAACACTAAAAATGTTATATATTTTGCCAGCTTCCTATCTCGTATAAAATGCTATAAAAGCATTGCAGAATAATTTCAGAATATCTCATGAGCAAATCGTCTAAGCTTTCTTCATCAGAAGTCTTAACACCTTAAGCTTGATCATAAAAAAAGTTATAATGAAGTCTTAAACAATGAAATAGAGTTACTGTCATGTGAGTTTATTAAAAAAGTAATAAGTGGAAAAAACTTTCACAGGAGAGTCAACAGAAACTGACTACTAAACTGGTGAGGGAGGTTCTTTTTCAAAAGTTACCCTCACAACAGTAAGAGCAAAAATACCTGCCAAGGAAACAAAAACATACACTGTCTGTTATTAAGGTTTATTATAAAATAATGATTTTAATTGAAAGTCTACCAAGACAGAAGCCAACTTTTTGTCCGAAAGAAAGGTATACTTTGGTAGAAGCGTTTAGAAAATTACAGAAAATAGATGTTTTCTTTACGCTATTTACATTGGTAACATAAATAGAATCTCAAAATACTGGCAGGTTTTCTAATCTTAAATTTATTATGAGGACTTTTAGGAGTTCAGGGCAGACAGAATATGGAATTACATACAATTAGTTAGCACAGAAAAGACTATTAGTTTAGGTTTTTTTTTAAAAAAACACTATCTATCCAAAGGGTATGTGATAGTGAAAGCTGTACTTCACCAACTAAGCCCAGCTTGAGAAAGCATCTCCAAGAGGCCAGCTAGCATCAAGACTACATACACTGTGTACAATCATCACAGGCGCTGCTCTAGCAGGAGCTACAGGTGTAGCCAACTCACCAGCAAAACTATTTTGTGTGACAGGTAGAGATAATTAATTGTATGGTCAATCTGCCATTCTTCAGTTTAACGCCAAAGCAAACAGCAGTTCAATTCAGTTTAGACTTCAATGACTTTTTTTTTTTTTTTTTACAAGAGTTGACTCATAACAAAAAGTTATGTTACATATTAAGGTGTGTTTTCTTATTAGAAGTGTTTGTCCTACTAAAAAAAAAAATACTCCAGCACTGCTCCAAAGGAGAGAGGCATTTATTAATCCGTTTTAAACTTCTGATCATTCCAGCTCCTGTGGGAGGGGAAAACATTTCAGAAGTACAAAGCAAATTCGCCACTTGTTATAATCTTGAAGAAGTTTTTGTTTTCAATAGTGTTACCTAAGCACAAATCCTTTAAGACAAAAATATCCAGTGACCTTTTTCTAGGGACTGTCCCAAACACGTAGGTAGCATTTATACCAAAGTTGATGTTAGGGCAAATTTTGAATGGGATGCTGAAGGCAAGCATCCCCTCGTTCCCCATTGCAAGTGCAGTCATCTGAAAAAAAAACTGTGAATGGAAGTGGTTCCTCAATTGCAAGTTCTGCAAAACACACTGTCTCATGGAGACAAGATCTAACTGATCACCTGGACAGGCAGCAGCTCCAGTTGAATTTCTATAAGCATATATCTAGCCTTTCAATTGGGAAAAAAGTACACAGTTCAAAATACTCTAAACTTTATGAACTGCCAACTCTGACTTTGACGCAGCAGTACCAACAATAAGAACACAGTTGCCTAATAAACTCCTTTCCTAAATTACAGAGCACTACAATTAAGATCCACGTGGCATCTCCAGTGCTGCAGCTTCTCAGTTACCTCCCTGGGAAACAAACACCTCCCTTTTCCACAGTGAGATCAGCACCTAGAGAGGAAAAAAAAAAACTACCTAAGCAATATCCCGATGGGAATAACCGTTCAAAACATCACCGGAAGCACGGCAATGGTAATTTGGCCCAAAATGGCCAGTTGTGTCGACAGCTTTTACAGCGTCATGTACCACCCTAACTGGAACAGCATGCTATCTAGTTACTCAAGAAAGAGCTTCCAGAAGGAAGAGAGGGTGCCCACCACTCGCTCCTCCTTTGTTGTTGAAAACCTGGCTCCGCTGACAACGTACATCGTGTGCGTGACCTGTCAGTCTGCCAACCCCTCCAGTGACCAGTGCAGAGTCTTCAACACGCTGGAACGAGACCCAGCATCTGCAAGCAACACCAAGAAAGAGCTTGCCCTGGGCATCTGGCTCACCAGCAGCGTTCTGCTCCTCATCATTGCCGCAATCCTCCTCTATGGCTGCCTGCACCTCCTGTGCCGCAGGAGACGCGAGCGTTTGCAAGGGCAAAATGGGACCTCCGAGCAAGACCATGGGAAAGCATGGACCAAAAGTGAGGCATGCACCTCAGAGAAGTTTGGCACTCAAAGCCAGCTGAGGCAGGACACTGAGGAAAAGCATCCCGGTTGCATCCAGCTGGCCACAATCATAGAGAATCCCTCAGCGTGCAAGGAGCCTGTCATGCTGACTTCCAAAAGTCGGGAACAAGTACCAATGACAGGACAGTGCTCTGCTATAAGTTAGAAACCTTTCGTCAGGGAGGACTTTTTTACTACATACAGCATCCTACCTGCTCCAATGGCATTGCATGCACTGTCAGAGCTCACCACAGCGTTCCCAGCTGTACCTTCGGTGTCACGTCCCTTTCCAACAGCCTGTACACAGCCATAGGTACTCAGAGGCAAAGGTTCACATTCCCAAGTAAGAACTTCAGCCACACTCCATTATATAAAAATGACACATGTAGCAAATAACCCAGTTACATTTTGAAGTGATTATTTTGTTGTTTTTCTTTAGCCTAATACAGCAAACAAATATAAAAGTATATAAGAAGTGACCAAGACACTTTTTTTAGTAACATAAATCAAAACTGAGTAGAAGTTTTCAGATGGCAACCCAGACCGCTACACTACAGGCAACTGGAACACACACTTGTGATTTGCCAGGGTAAGTTTCGCTCCCAAAATCCCAGGTGCTGCTCAAGCCACACACTACAAACTCCTACTCTCAGACTACCACACTTCATCAGTCACGGTGCTCGCCAAAGCTCCCATCCAAACAAGCCTCAGCGCTTGAGCTAAACTCACCAGGTTTTTAATGGTATCCTTTCACCCAACTTTGAAATTCTCTCCCTGTCTAAAAACACATGCAAGACAGCAACTACATAAGGGTGCTTATAATGAAATTAAGGAAATATCCTGGGTTATCACATTTTGCACTTTTCTGTATCCATCACAAGCATCCTTCAGCTTCCACCACAAGCCACCAGGCAAGTGACTACCTGTGGAGGAAACAGGAGTTCAGAGAAGTAACTCCTGGCCCTTCCTTCTCTCTTTCCCTTTCAGTTTTAATAATAAAACTAATTCATCAGATGCAAATTTCAATCCAACCGCAGAGTATGTTTTGTGTAATGAAGGGGACAAGGAAGCAAAAGGATTGCAAGCCACATTTTAGTTTTGTAATGATCAAATCTGCCGACCATCTCACTCTGCCCTGAGCTTCATTGCCAAGTGCCAAGAAAGGCCCTTCGGACAGAAATCTGTTCACCCTCACAACACAATGCGTCTCATCTGGCTTCCATGTATAACTCACCCTGTTTTAAATCTCTCAAGTGCATTTGTGTTCCATAAAAACACAAGAAATGTTAGTATTGCTGTATAGCATGGTATGTTTAAAAAAAACCAAAGATATGCTGTGACTACAGGTAGTTTAAACTGCTATTGATAGGAACATCCGTGTAAAGTCAGCTCTTGCTGACACGGGCTTGGCTGTACCAGTAAAGGCTGGAGAACTGCTGGCTGGGCAGCTGCCATCCCTTTCCACCATGCCCTGGAAACTGAGGGGGTGTACGATTTTGGCAAGAGAGCCCCCACTGAATATTTCAGAGCAGGCAGTGGGTCTTTTCAGCTACTGTATTTTGACAACATTTCCCGAAAGACGTCAACTCTCATATTGCTGGGAAGACACGAATTGGCACAAGTTTGATGTGTCGTCTTTACTCTTTTCCTAGTAGGACAGGTACGACACGTGTGCTGAACGGGGGCAAGTATTACTTTTAGAAGACACTTCAAAAGGCGTGTTTATCGTGTTAAGTTAGCAATTACGTGTCCTCCACCCCTCATAGAGCATTTCTGCCAGGTGACAGGTTTTTCTTTGTCTTACACACCAGTCTTAAATAAACTGTGAAGATGACAACAGATAACTGCTGTTTCAAATGAAGGTGTTTCACAAAACAGACCCTGGAAAACTTGCTTCAGAGCATGATGCCAACATTATAGGTTTGTTGACAAAAATGGGTGGCTAGGTAGTCAGGACAGAAAAAAATGCTTTAAAATTATCTCTAATCAAATTAACAGCAACACTTCTCTGGCTAGGATTTCATCAAAGAGAAAAAAGATGACTTTAATGTTAAAGGAATAGAGCCAAGAGACATATTTTCTCATCTCTGCCAGAATCTCAGACCCTTGAAAACCTGTTTACTTCTCTCCATCTCCATTTCTTTATGTGGGTTTTAAGGCAGTCCAATACATATATTTACAGGCATTTATGTGTTATGCACACATGTATATACCATACTGAGACCAAGGAGCAGTTCAGTCTTCAAGCAGTTTTGTGGCAATTCATAGACTGCATTTTGTCATTTACACACAAACACATATATACAAAAAGACACACGTATACATCAGATGGTAGCTCCTTGCCTTCTCCATGGAAGTCCTCCCAGGACTAGGATTTACCTTACCTATATATAAAACCATTCCACCCAAAGGGTTTACTCTGCACTACTTAGATAAGCATTTACATCACCTCATGGTCAATGGACCATCTTGCACCCACCGCAAACGAGCAAAGCACAAGGAGTGTCATCTGAAGTTGTCACTACTTGTGAAGGACTCGTGAGAGCTGCATGATTCATTGTCTCTTGCTCAGACAGTTTTATTACAGATTCATTCAGGTTCACCCTGGAAATTCAGTGCCTTGGTAGTTCACTGTCCAGTTTTAAAAGTGCTCTAGTAAGGAGCAAATATTCTAAGTGATTACTAAACTGATAACAAGATGCAACACAGTGCTAACTGATGTTAATTTGTGCACCAGCAGGAGGTAAAAACCATTATATTCACATTGAGAAGTACTTTCCAAAGGGGTCTTTTTTTCACATAACAAATAAGGTAGCATCTACAAAATCCGGAAGACATACAAACATGAAAGTCTTTGGAAAATGTGAAGCGCCTTAATTCTGGTCTACACAACCTCTATAAAACCAGGTACTTCATTAACATGCAAAGTTAGTTTCAAATCCCTAGAAGAGACCCTTTCTTATATGTACATTATTAAGTATTTTATGCACCCAGCCCATGTTGCCAAAATCTGCTGACGTTCATTTCATTAATTCTACGCACACTTAACCTGACAGCTCTACCCCTATGTCAGCCAGGAGAAGCAAGTTGTATCTGTGGGTTTCTGTTTTGCTAACTGGATGAAGATATCACTCAGAAAACTTCAGACACAACAGAGAATGTGGACCAAACTGTGTATGCTAAGCATCAAGGCACATTAATACAGACCAATTTAGAAATATCTGAGAATATGTGAACACTTTGAGATCAAAACTAAAAATTTCTTTAATTATTCTTAAGCAATCACACTGCTTGTGCAAAGCTTCTGCACAGGAAATGTTTAGCCATTACAGTATAATACATTCATATATGAGTGTACATGTGCATAAGACATCACAATGCTCTTGTCCGGATCTACATGAATACCATGGATTGCTAAAAAAAAATAATCAAACCCCCCAAAAAACCCAAATCCAACCAACAACAAAAAAGACCAATAAGGAAAATAAAAAGTCATACTGCTTGGCTATATGATCAATACGAAGTGTTCACCCGAATACCTTGAATAGTTCAAGAACTCAAAAAAGACAATAAAATAAAAAATAAGTAGCTATTCCATAGCCCACTATTATCCAGTCAGGAGGCAATTGAACAATATAACCACTAAAGAAGTATTTGCTCTATGACAAGCATGGCCATATAGTACACAGAATAATACCATGCAATTATATCACATGCTTGAATGTGTAACATCTACCATATAAGAATGACTATCTGTTACTTGATATATACAGTAGAAATGTCCTCTTAAAATTCCATTCAGATATCCTCATTTCCAAAATACATTTGATTCAAGAATAAAAATATAGTCTTGTAAAAATGTAAAGCTATGGAGAGCCAAGAATTAAACTTGCTCCAGAAATGCATCTAAGAACCCCTTTGATTGTTCCTGCTCATATAAAAAAAAAATAAACACATCTCTGAAATGTATAGCTTTCAGAGTAAAGGTTATTAAACTCATTTTAATAATGTAACCTGAGTGATAAAAAAGGGTTCCTCAGTTAATCCCCATTGCATCATCACTTAGATAAATTAAGGTAGCAATCTGTACTAAATTTAGTGGGGGTTTTGTTCTTTACACAGCATCTGGTGAATTCCTAAAATAGTAAGGAACACAATAACTCTAATGTAAGAAAATCCCACTTCCTACAATTTACTGTTCCCTGTTGGAGAACAATTATACAAACCACTATTCACAGTACCAGACAATCAGCTGTTACATTCCCATTACAGACATGTGAATTCTTTGCTGCCTCCTTTACACTTTAAAAGTATGAATGTTTTACAAATGCAGCACATATATATTAGGACTGAAATTTGTGACTTCTGAGATATCTCTTCAGCTCTAAAAAAGTAGCTTGCTTGCTTGCTTGAAATCACTTCACCGAGTGTATAGCTAGGGTGTGATGTGCAGAAAATAACAGTAAGACAAGGACTAATTACATTCACGTTTAAGTCGGAGCTAGATTACTGTCCCACACTGGTAGATGTACTGTACCACAAGGGTCAGTACTGGGACCCGTGCTCGGAGACATGGACAGTAGGACTGAATGCATCCTCAGCAAGTTTGCTGATGACAACAAGCTTGGTGGTGCAGTCGACACACTGGAAGGGAAGGGATGCCATCCAGAGAGATGTGGACAGGCTTGAGAGGTGTGCAAATGGCATGAAGTTCAACCAAGCCAAGTGCAAGGTCCTGCACCTGGGACATGGCAATCCCAGGCACAAATACAGGCTGGGTAGAGAATGGCTGGAGAGCAGCCCTGAGGAGAAGGACTTGGAAGTGCTCATGGATGAGAAGCTCAACATGAGCCGGCAGTGTGCGCTGGCAGCCCAGAAAGCCAACCGTATCCTGGGCTGGATCAAAAGAAGCGTGACCAGCAGGTCACAGGAGGTGATTCTGCCCCTCTACTCTGCACTCGTGAGACCCCACCTGGAGTACTGTGTCCAGCTCTGGAGTCCTCAACAGAGAAAGGACATAGAACTGCTGGNGGAAGTGTAGTGATAGGACAAGGGGTAATGGTTTTAAACTGGAAGAGGGGAGATTTAGATTGGATATTAGGAAGAAATTCTTTCCTGTGAGGGTGGCGAGACACTGGAACAGGTTGCCCAGAGAAGTTGTGGCTGCTCCATCCCTGGAAGTGTTCAAGGCCAGGCTGGATGGGGCTTTGAGCAACCTGCTCTAGTGGGAGGTGTCCCTGCCTATGGCGGAGGGGGGGGTGGAACTCTATGATCTTCAAGGTCCCTTCCAACTCTAACTATTCTATGATAATGAAAATATCTAGACATGAAAATGACATTTACAGCATACCTGCACAAATTACAAGGATAATTGAGTACATAATTTAAAACTTTTTTTTTTTTTTTTTTTTAAATCAAACACTNTTTAAAACTTTTTTTTTTTTTTTTTAAATCAATGATCCTCTAACTTCATCCTTATATTCTTATTGACCTTTTCCATACTTTTATTTCCCCTTTTGGATAACTCAAGAAAACAATGCAAAATTAGCACCGACATCTTGTTAAGCATTCTCAAATGACTTTTATTACTCTTGGCAGTAGATCAGTATTTCTGACTGGATATTAAAAATGCAGATATAAAAATGCAGATATATGTAACGTTATGCCTTAACTCTTGTTAAGACTGAGGTAATGATTCTGAAGTGTAAGAAAATAAATCCACAGCGATAAGGGAGAATAAACTTATCCCTCCAACATACAGTACTACACACATAAACATAGCATTGTTCCCATGAATACAGGCTGACTGTTCTCACTTGGATAGCTCCATGAAAGCTCATGACTATTCTCTTGCGCCAAACATTCTCGCAACTTGCCACCTATGTAAGCTCTTTTCCAACCTCAGTATTGAGTACTGCTGACTTAAGGCACAGATTATGTGTCTGTGTATCATGTATGCTTCCTATTGAAAAGTTGTGTAAACCTTCTAGGTGCTCCTAATCTGCAAAGCAAAATGATGCTAACACGGGAGATGAGACGGCCAGAAGGTCAAGTTCATCACAATGATCTTGAGGATCTTGGGTTGAAGATGCCAATGAAATTACACTTTTTTTTTTTAAATTCATTTAAGCAGTTTGGTATCTGATAGTTTAGGATGGTCAGAATCTATATTCCTTTTAAATCAGACAACATCTGAAGCAGTTTCTTCTGTCTGTTCCCTTTTCTCCTGCAATCACAGTCTTCATCCCTGTAACAAGTGAGCAGCTGCACCCAAGATGGGCTCTTGTTCTCACTTCACCAGATGACTAATCTTTTCTCTGAGTCTGCTCTGCCACTATAAGCAACTGTGCAACGCAAGGTGGTTGAGAGATGGACTTATTTTTAGCTATGTCGGATAAGACTAACCATCAGACTAATCATTTGCACTTTGGCTGAAAAATATGGTGAGCTTCACAGCAAAGTCAGATAAAAACCCAACCATACGGTAAATTTAAAATATCCACAAAATGTATTTGGGTCCATTTTTAATAACTTTCATATTCAGTGATTTCTACAAGCAAAAAAGATAACCTTTATACATTAGCAAACCGTAAATATAAAGGGAATTAGATCCAACCTTTGATCCATAGAGATACTGCGGCTGTGCGTTAGGCTGTTTATCTCTCTGAAACTCCTGAGAAAACGGTAGTACAGTCCGAACAAATCTATAAAAACAAAATAAAGAATTTATTAATTATACTTAGGATAGTAGGTGTGCACCTAATGCACCTTACTCTGTATAATAATGCTTTTGTCTACAAATAAAATCAAACTTCCAACTGGGGAAGCACATAAACCTGCATTGTCCAAAAGCCTGGACACAAACCATAATGCACTTCTCCATCACTTACTGAGACCCTGGTCTTGCGGTGGTGCACACAGTCCCAAATTATTTCTCTCCTCTATTCTTGCCTAGACTAGTGTCCTGGTTTGAGGTAAAACGAACAAATTTTCTGTTTTACAGTTTTACTTTTTCAGCTGGGCCTCTTCTAACTAACCAAACTCTGAAATTAACACCACATTGTTCAGGAAACTGTTCACTCTCACAGTGATTACACCAAGGAACGGTGTGCAGAGGGGCCCTTGCTTATACTTATTGCTATAATAACCAAGGTTGGGTAATTTTATTATTTGCCCTGTTGAAGGGTTGGAAGCGGAAAAGCATAGAGGGGTCACACCTGCTGCAGGGAGGAGCAGACAGCACAGGTGACCCAAAACTGACCAACAGGGGTATTCCATCCCATCCACATCATGCTCAATGTATAAATGCTGAGGGATCAAAGGGTCAACGCTTTTTCTTCGATGGCCGACATCCAAGGAGGACCCTGTCTGTTCGTCTGCTTTTGATCCCAATCCGAGCATTCTCAACTCCAGATCTGGAATCCGGCTCCTGTCAATCACCAAGTCCAGTCTGGGACTTTTCCTGATGCCTGCTGGTGACGTGGTCGTCATCCTGAGAGCTTGATACGGTTCTGTATATACTGTATCTATTTCTTTATTTTCTTCTTACTTTAATTTTAGTATTAGACATCTGTCTTTTCTGATTGGTCAGAACCATGACACGCAGCACAAAGAGGAGTAACTAACAAACTAGAAATATCCTCTCACAGAAAGAAAGTTCCTTGTGCTTCCAGAATTAAGTCCTTGAGAATGAACTACACCTTCAAAGAACATGATATTTCTATTTAATGTTTTGAAGTGGTTTTCCCCCCAAAGAAATGCACATCAGGAGAAATCCTTTAGGCTAATACCTTAAAAAAAAGGGTACAAGGAGGAAGGGTACAAGCCCTGTAACAAAATGATTGCTTCAAAATTTTGATCATACTTTAGTTGGAGCCTGTACCAATACAAATAACGTTTAGAAGTAAAAGAGAAGTAAAAAGATATGGGGTACTGCAAAAGATAAGCTAAGATCAGAGAATCACAGAATGGTTAGAGTTGAAAGGGACCTTGAAGATCATCGAGTTCCAACCCCCCTGCCATGGGCAGGGACACCTCCCACTAGAGCAGGTTGCTCAAAGCCCCATCCAGCCTGGCCTTAAACACCTCCAGGGATGGGGCAGCCACAACTTCTCTGGGCAACCTGTTCCAGTGCCTCACCACCCTCACAGGAAAGAATTTCTTTCTGGTATTTTATCTAAATCTCCCCTCTTCCAATTTAAAGCCATTACCCCTCATCCTATCACTACATTCCCTGGATCAAGAGTCCCTCCCCAAACAGCTCACTCCAAACCAAAAGCACCAGAGCTTGAGGAACGGTGCTTGGGCCAATCTCTGCAGGGTCAAGTCCTCTCCTGAACAAGCAGCACAGACCTAGTCTCCTGATGTTGCCTGCTAACTGTGCGATCCACGTTTGTAGCATTACAGTTTTAGTGCAGAAAGAAGTTGACAAACACCTACTACAATTCTGAACTTGCTTAACCTCACTGAACTAAGCAAAATTATTGGTGCATTTACAGGCTGGATGGCTACTTTATTTTTTAACTTGATAAAAAGGATTCATTGGTAAATGCTGCAAAGCTGTATATACACAGGGAAGAGGAAAAACAATTATTTAAGAAGCGTACATTAAATTTTGTATCAGATCAGGCTGTTCTGAGTGATAGCTGAGTAAAATAAATGCATATAGGAAAAAGTTTCAAAATGTAGGTTTGCAGTACGTTATAAGACAATTCTATCTTGATTTGGTTTTAAATTACTTTTGAATTCAATCAACACACAAAATAAATGACTAATTAATATTTTTTTCCTATAAAGGACACAGAAATTCTATTTTTAATATTCCATTTCCTATCTGAAAAGAAAAACAGCCAGGCCAATAAAATATCGCTTCACCTAGACATGTATAAATTGCACAATGTTGCTTGCAATTATTAGCACTGTGTTTTATTTCTGAGTAATCTAAATCATTCTTGTGGGAACCTCTAACTTCAGGACAAAGTTTTCTTTATTTTTTTTAATCTGCTAAAAAATAGGTATACCCACAGAGCTTTTGAGGGGAAAAAAAAAAGATCATTTATGTGTATTACTTTTGATACTATATATCTAATTCAAGTCTTCTTACATTTATGTTTCCTCAGTTTACAAATTTCCCCCCTTCTCTTTCACTTACACAGCAACTGAAATTGAGATTACTTGAATCTGTTCTCTGCACAGATACTTCTTTAACGAGTTTACCAGAGATGCTGTAAACATTTGACGGCATTTAAAGTAATCTGCAACATATGACAGTCCCAGAGATTACTCTATTTCCCCTTCTTTCTCTCCAAATCCTATTCCTTTTTAAACCGACATCAATTTCCAAGCCCTAAGAAAATCTCTAAAATGAAAGAAATCAAAAGAGATACCATGTCATTTGAGATAAGACTGGGTTTCAGCATGCAGATGTATTGGGCAAGAGCTGATTTGTTATCACTCAATCAAAACCCTCAGAAGGAAAAGAGTGTCTCAGAATATAAACACTGGTGCATCCCATGAGTTGGGAGGCTGTAACTGTTATTCTTTCTCTGAACAAAAAGGTATTATGAATATATTTGATCTACAGTGTCATTGGTGTCTGGGAGCTAACCAGTCAGATTGTATTTGGACTGAGAAGATATCACAGCCTCAGAAATCAAATACCAGATAAATACTTCCAAGACACTGTCTCTTAAGTTCCGATAGCTCAGTACAAACACCAGTAACTCTTGCATGTTCCCCAGTCCACCTCTACATTTTGGGGGGTTTCTCCAACTTTATGTTTTAGAATAACTGCAAAGTAACCTTAAAAGTTTTTTAAAGACTTGAAGGCAAGCACCTATTTTATACTTTCTTGGGGAACATGGGTGAAACATTACCAGAAAGGAAGAAAGAGGTTAAGAAAAGGAAGAGAAGTAGGAGCAAGAGGTACAGTCACTCGGTATCTTCTGGTAAGGCTATGGATAAGTAGAACAGGCATAAAAAAAAAATAAATCGTTCTAGAAGGTACGTGACTAATCCAAACATATAATTCAGGTAAATATTAGAGATTTCTTATCTCAGAAAGAAGGGCGATAGAGAAACCATTACAGTTCACCGTCATCTGCTATCCTTGAAACTTTTTCAATTTGTGTGTGTTTTCTTTTTGACATTCTGCTGGTTAGCTTCCTCCTGCTCCTCCAATAAACAGAAGCTTCTTCTTGAAGGGCTGAAGCTCTTTGCATATCAATGCTAAAGCCAGATACTGCTGGATGCAGGTTTTTGGCATACTCCAAGATAATCAGTTCTTTTCATTTTTAATCAGTGTTGATGATCCTACAGCAATTTATCCATTTTAATCAACACAGGTTGTAAGCAAAGTAGATTAAGCAGATGAAAAGCCTGTTGGCTTACCAAAGCTTTGCAATAGTGATTGCTAAAGGAGAACGTGAGCTCCAAAGTAAATATTCTAGGGATCAAATAATTTTATATAGGTATTTTTGTGATACCCACCAGGAAGGAGTTCATAGTGAGCACTTTATAAACTAACCTAAATTATACTGTGATTCTAATTACTATAATCTATATAAGAAAATAAGGAGAAATCTGAAAGAGACCACTTCGGTCAATGAGTCTGCTTCCTTGCTACTTCAGGCACCAGATCAGACATCTCATTCATAAACTTCCTGAGCTTCACTTCAGAATACCACAATCCTCCCTTCCTGCTCCCACAGAAAGCGCCCCTCTGCACTTCCCTGCCTAATTGGTACGAACCCTTCTAACTTCCAGCCTTCTCAAATTAGCTTGTCCTGTCTACCAGACCTAAGGGGAGCCCCTACACTTCCTCTCCTAGCGAACGCTAGATTTAGCATTCAACTTTCTTAGACATGAATGTCAAGACGGAGAGAACAGGGGGCTACAAACTGAAGTGTGAATTTGATGGAGCATTTGACTACAGCCACCCCTACTTTACATCTGCCCTATATAACCGCACCATTTTGCTCTTTGCAGGAGAAACTAGATAATTTGCACTGCCAGGCTGTTATTCAGGTTTGTTCCAGCAGTGTCTGAAAGGGATGAAAATTCTTCCAAAGAGTGACAATCACAGAGTATATGCAAGACAAGACGACACAGCTGTTCTCTTGTGAAAACTAGTCTCAAAAGCAGTATGAGAGAGGCAGAGAGCTTGCAAAAGGAAGGGGGAGGCAAGCAGGCAGAAAGACTGAAAAATAAAAAGCTCGCCTTTTTGTTCATTTGCTCAGAAGAAACGTGTCATGCTGCATTTGGAAGAGTGCTATACACATAAATTTTTAGCAGAGAAAACAGATTTGGATAATGTGTTCAGAGGAAACGGTGCTACAAAGTCTGACTGCTGTCTCCGGAAACTTGTATCATTTCTGTCAAGAAAGCACAGAAAATCCTTAATTCAAATAAATGTCTAGGCTGTCTCACAACCTGCTCCTGTTGGCCCTGAAAACAAAACACACTATCATGAAAGGAAAAGACCAGCTTAGAATTAGCAAAGAAAATAAGGCAGAAAAAGGAACACTACAGATAGTGCAAAAGGAACGAAGAACAAAAATTTGGAAGTTGTCCTTCTGTCACTTGAACCCTCTGGACAGCCCTAGTCCTTCTAACTTCACAGAGATACAAAGGGATGAAAAAAGTACCAATATGAACGTAAGTGTGAAAGAGTCCTGGTATAGAAAGACCTTTGTCTTGGAAAAGCATGCAACTAAGGGCCAATATGAGAGAGCGTTCTTAAAAAAAAATCCCAAGCAGCACAGAAAGGGCAAGAAATGGGGGAAATGGCTGCTCATGGTCACTTTTTGGTCTAAGAACTGGCAACAGCTGGAGACCAAACTAAAAGAGGCAGCTTCTGTGCAGCACACAGCTTCACTGCAGACTCCTCACTACAGCACATCATGAATGCCAAAATATCATGTAGATTTTAAAAAGGTCTGGACAAAGCAATGGGAAAAAAACCCTACCTATTAAGAGCCAGAAACGCACTAACATCCCACCATTTTTGTTTCACAGAAACACCTAAATGGTGCTAGAGGCCTGCACATTTCCTAGGACAAAAATCACCACGAGCCTCCCTTGTTCTCATACTTGGCCTCTGCATGTCTCCTGCCAGCAACAGGACACTGGACAAGGGAGAGCTTTGCCCTCACCTGCAGTGCATATGCTCGTGCCATTATCCCAAAGTTTGTTCTTTTTCTTTCCTGATTAACAATGGGTGGATTAAAAACACTCTTGGATGTCACTGCTAATGCCCATCCACAGAACTCCCCTCGCTCATCTCACCATTCCATCTCCACAAACTGCTACATGGTCTGGGCATGGCTGCACAGCTGGCCAGCACAAGCGAGACTAAATTTCAGAAAACTGGCTACTGCAATTAATAAATTGCTAAATCTTTTAATAGCAGCCTCACTGTTTAATCTCAGTACATTACAGGATAGAAAAAAATTCCTACGTCCCAAATAATTAAACATGCAGCACATTTCAGTACTCCTGCGTGAATAGCCTTAGTCTTTGAATCAAACCTGCAGGGTTCCTAAACACTCTTTATAAACATTTGAAATCATCATATTCAAGCATTCTTGGGAAAAAAAGCTTCAAAAGGTACTGGATACAAGTTAATCTGACCAATACACTAACTTTAAAAGAAGGATCCTGACATCTAGGCTGTGGTCAAATTAACGAGAGGCAAGTCATAGGTACTACACTTTTCTCAGGAGCTCCAACTCCTCACCAACCAACCTCTCTGCTTTTCATCATACTTATTTCTCTTTCTTCCAGCCCTTCATTGTAACTTTTATTCCCTTGCGCATAGGTCTCATGCAAGAAATTACCTATCAAGAGTCAAGAGTTACACAGTGAGGAGGTCTGTGAGAGCTAGTTTATTCCTGCATTTGCACACAATAACCTGAACAGTTGAACACAGAGAGAACTCATCAATTTAAAGGTCATGCTAACAGCAAGGCATGTAGATGTAATGAATGTGCTTAAGAACTATAAAAGGGCTAGAAACGCTCTGTTCCTTCTTCTAGCAAAAATATCAATGGGCACCGCATAGCATGTGCAGCACACATTAATTTGCTCTACGCTGCTATTTTTGACTGAAATCAAAGCAATTCTGTGATGAAATTGGACTCATGGTACACACACTGCCTGAGATCTGGCTTTCTTTATCATTGCTTAAATTAATTATCCTGAATTAATTACCCAACATGCTTGAGGATCAGCCTAACTCAATTCGTGCATACTTTTTAAATAGATACGCAACAGTTCTACAGGATCCCGCTAGTTTCCTTTGACGTTCCATGTTTACTTCCCAAGCACTGTGGTCTGCAGTTGGGCAGTCCTTATAGCCAAGATGGACACAGACAGAACTGTTACAGGAGCTAGTGGATGTGCTTTGTTAAAGCTGACAGGTGAAGAATCAGCATTTCATCAAGATTTTCTTTTAATATTATGCTTGTATGATTCTTAATACATCACACTGAATATCCCAATTTGATCTCCAGGTACATCAACTGAACAGGAGCTTCCTCAGAAACCCATTCAACTCTTCCATGTAGACAGATTCACTTAACAGAAGTTTCTTGGCTAAAACTTAACCACAAAAACATTCCTTTTTTTTTTTTTTTTCCACAGACAGAATCTTGGCTCTAAAATGCAACATAACCATCACAGAAGATGTCTGACAGGGAAAGCTTTCCAAAGAGACAGTGAAAGATGAGAACAGGCTTCCTCCGCTTCCTACAGCTCAATATTAAGTATCACTTTACTGTCACTTCACAGTGCTTTAACCAAAACCTGAGTAAAGGCTAAAAGCAACACAAATCTTAAAAACAGCACACAAGCAGGAAGCCCAGAAATGCAAAGTCCCAAGCATTGCATCTTCCACTCAAACTTGAGATCCTATTTTTCTCTTTCTATTTCCATTACTCACTGCACTTAAAGGCCACAACTGTAGTCACAGTAAACACTGAACCCTTCCCTTCTCCAGTTTACAATCCTTTTCATCACATTAACACAGAATTAGGAATATAATTTTATTTCCATCACCTCACAGCTGAAGACCCTGTTTACCAAAACATCTTCCTGATACGCACTTTGCAGCATTTTTGTACGCACTTTATTTTTCAGTATTTCATAGCTAAGTCATTAAAATGTCAGAATTTGGATGCTGCAGTTACATTTTACTTCTACTGTGGACAAAGAACAGGCTTTCATACATTTGACAGCACTTAATAAAATGACTCATGCAGCTTCCCTTTAAGTAAAGCATTAGAAGTGGAAAACACACTAAATGAATGGAGATGGACTTGCCAACATTTGCTAGGAAAGAAGTTGCAGAAGTTTGGTAGAAGAACTGCTGCAAACAAAAGGCTGCTGTGCTAACCTGTTAGTGGATCCATTGTAGCAGTAATTTGGAAGGAAATCATAATTGAGTTCCCAAAAGACGTGAAGAGTGATTCTTCCATAAGGGGCTGAGACATTGTGATTGGCTTCTCTGAACATGGCATCGAAGCTGTCCAAGGTCATGTATCTACTCAGAAGCTTGTGAGTCATTTTGTTTATTTCTATCAAGCCGTCCAGTTCCTACAAAAAACAAGAGGAAAGAAAGTGAGTAGTGCATTTAATAAATTGGAGAAATTCAACAGAGTACATAAATATCTTGACCAAAAAGAAGACTAGAAAGAAATCAAAATGAACAACTGACTCTCCCTCAGTCTCTTCCTTTAATTATAAGAGCTGGAAAGAATCTGTGCTCAGGATTGTTTTCTAACTATCTCCCACCTAAACCTTCTGACACTTCAAGGTATTCATTAAAATCAGTCCATGCTACAAGATGGGTCTCAAACACAAATCAGTGCCAACTCTTCTTCCACTGAGCAAAAGTTAAAACTACAACATTTAAGTGACGTCAGAGATAGGGCAAGAAACATCTCCTGCATTTCATACTTTACAAGTTATCCCAAATTTCTGCTCAGTAGCACAACTGATTAATTTTTGTAGTAGCACTGGTAGGGATAATATCACATTTACCATAAATCCTTCTCATGGTTTACTCCAGTGAAGAAGGTATTAAGGTACAATTAAAGACCAGACCAGGCATTTACAAATGTTGTGAAGGTACCCACAAAACCACTAGCTCCAGACTACACAACTATATATTTGCGCACTGCCTTTCATAGTAGTTCTCCTCATCATGAGAAAATCCTAGTGTGAATTTCTGGCACTTTCAGTAAAATAAGAAAACATAAAATAATATTAAATAAATCCATCTCTGACATGAGACCCTGAGAACACCAAACAGAAAGAATACAACCTCTCACTCCAAAAAAAACCCCTAAGCACTGCATTCAAAGATTATTGTCCATGAAGAAATGTCCAGTGGCTTTGTTTGGCTGTGCATCAAACTAACAGTCATCTGCCCATACGGTGCTGTCAGATTTAATCGCTCCATGTTTCACAGGATTTTCTAACCTGTGAGTAACAGTTACTTTAAGGAAAACAAAATCAACCACTATGATAGTTATTACTGTATTGAGTTCAATCTAAGAGAAAAAAAAATAGCTCAGACTTTTAACTACTTTCATTTAATTTATTTAGCCTGAAAAGCAGCAGAAAATACTGATTAGTTAAGATATTAGTATCAGTTCCTCACTGAAGAAAACCAAGCCATTTTCAGCATGAGTTATTTTGCATAAAACAAACAAAAAAAACCCACACCCCCCCCCCACCCCCCAAAAAAAAGAAAAAAAAAGAAAAAAAAAAAGAAAAAGAGCACAGTGTGGGGACACCTTAGCCCTGCCACTTGCTAACTCAAGAAAGAGTGAGAACCTGTGACCTAAGAGACATAATTATCAACGGTTCCCATTCACCTGCGCCACTAAGAAAATCCTGCATGTAACAAAGAAAAACTACATGTCAATAATTCAAAGGTTCTAACACCAAGTGCTGAAAAATCAAGAGGCTCTATGGCCTCAGTATTTGATTTATCTTCAGTAAAGACTGAAATTAAATCAAGTTAGTAAACTGCATGACAAAATCTCACTGCTAAAAACCTACTACAGAAAGCCCAATGGTAAAATTGTAAATGCTACGGTTGAAGTTTGTCTGGTTTACTAAGTCTAGATTGACAAAACCTTTTGCTACAGAAGCAGCTTAGTCTTGCAAAAGGTATTAAAAGAAAACATCAGAGGAAAAAGTTTTGTTACTTTTCTAATAACACTGCTTAAATTATTTCCCATTTATATATACTTAAGATTAAGGTAAAATAAGTTCCCTGCCAGTCACTAAGCCTCTTCTCCTTTCAGGAATGACTGTACAACCAATTGCTGACTGTATACTTAGAGGACTACTAGCAAAGCTGGAAAAACCTTTTTTGCTTCTGCCATTAAAAAAAAATACAGGTGCATCAGGAAGAGCGTGACCAGCAGCCCCCCCTCTACTCTGCTCTGGTGAGGCCCCATTTAGAGTACTGTGTCCAGTTCTGGGCTCTGCAGTTCCAGAAGGACAGAGAACTGCTGGAGAGGGTACAGCAGAGGACCACAAAGATTATTAGGACCTCTGGAGCTTCTCCCTTATGAGAAAAGGCTGAGGGACTTGGGTGTTTTTAGTATGGAGAAGAGAAGGCCGAGGGAGGATTTGATCAGCACCTATAAATACTTAAAGGGTGGGCGTCAAGAGGAAGGGGCCAATTTTTTTTCAGTGGTGCCAAATGAGAGGACAAGAGGAAATGGACACAAACTTGCACATAAGAAGTTCCATCTAAACATGAGGAGGAACTTCTTCACTTTGAGGGTAGCAGAGCACTGGAACAGGCTGCCCAGAGAGGTGCTGGAGTCTCCATCTCTAGAGACATT
>VZRU01008637.1:63902-104598 GCA_013398155.1 Pedionomus torquatus
AACTGCAGTGTTACTGCTCGAGCAGAACTGCAACACAACACTCACCACAATGGAAGTCAAATCCTCACTTTCAAATCGACCAATTGCCAGTTCCATTGATCTGTACATAGCTGCTGAAATTCGCTGAGTGATGAGTCGGTTCAGATCTATTGACCTACCAAGAAGCTAAAGAAAAAAATGCTATGAAGTTTTGAGCTGAAAGTCAAATTACAAGACAAGATGTACAAGGTTATGAGACTCTACAGAATTACAGACATGTAAATCTGTGACACATGGTGAACTTGCATTCCAAACACACAGAAACAAAGTAGAAGGACAAAAATTATAAATTAATGAATAAATGTGGTAATACAATTTACATGCCAGTTCTCACAAAAAAAAAAAACCAAACAAAAACCAAGTCACATGTTGCATTTACATCTGAGTATTTATGTGAAGCATTTTATGTGAAGCATGTTTTGCTTCCGTGACATCATGCCAACAGCATATTGAAAACTGGTGAAAGACATTATTAGGAAGGCAACGCCATCAAACATGACACTTTTATTTGGTTTGTGTTTGCTTAACTGCAATAGACATTTGCATTAAAACAGGATCTTTTACGTCTTTTTTTAATTTATCTTTCATATGACAGAAAAACTGACCCCAAACGTCAGTTACGCCACGTAGATGACAGATCATATAGCAAAGAAAGAGTTTTATATACCTACATAAATGAAGACTATTGGAAAATTGCCAAGCAACTCAAACACAACAGAGTACAAGTTAACTCAACTCACTTGGACATGTCTCTGTTTCAGCAGTGTCTCGTAGCGGTTGGACTGTAGCAACTGAATGGTTGCTCCCTGATTCTTGCATTCTGAACGTAACCGTTTATCCAGCAGCAGGCTATTAGGAAAGGAAGAAAATATTTAAAGTATATTAGACAGAAAAGCAGACCAGAAATGCGTGAATAAAAGTTCTCTACTATAGGAATAGTTACCTGCCAGCCATTGCCTTGTAGTATGCAAATATTTGGTCTGCCAGCTTGTAGACAAATTGGTCAAAACACAGGTTTACCTTGGGGGGAGAAAAGATTGTGCATTTAGAGACACATAAAATTAAAGAGGGGAGTTTATCCAAGACCTCCCAACTGTTTATCAAATACAATTAAGAAAGTCAATGCATCCAAATTTCCCAGTACAAGAGAAGACAATATTCAGTTTTCAGCATGAATGTGAGGTCTTTTGCACAGGTGTACAGGTTTCCTCACAACCTATCACCCAACCAGTCACCCATCTTCTTGACTTTCTTCTCAGTTTATTACCTCCAACTGCTCTGAATCTCCTAAAATAGCTCTTAGTCTTTAGCATCATTTTCACATTCAGGTACAGACCATTTTTCTCCAGTAGCTAAGGTTACTTTACCTCTGCTTCAATTTCATCATAGAGGAACTGCTTCTTAAATTTAGTAAGTGCATAATGAGCACTGTCGTTATAAAGGTCCAAAGAATACAGAACATACCTGAATGAAAAAGAATTTAAAAAAAAAAAAGTTACATATCTATAGAAATTATGATTCTTTAGGATGCTACAGTCAAGATGTTGTAAACCAGTCAATATTGCAATCTACACATAGTTCATGTAAACAGGATCTTTTTCCTTGAGTTTACATACAAAGTATCACAAGTTCTGCTTTAAGAAAGTCTTTTGTTTCTTTAAGAAATTTTGTAAATAAGTTTGTAGTCTGAAACTTGTTTTCCAGAGGTAGCTTTCCATCAAAATGGGACTATGCTTTTACCACTGTACATTGTCCAACGGTACGAGCTTCAGGCTGCCCAGGGAGGTAGTCAAGTCACCATCCCTGAATGTGTTTAAGAGTTGTTTAGATGTGGTGTTGGGGGATATGGAGTAGGGGAGAGCTTTGTAGAGTGGGGTTGATGGTTGGACTCGATGATCCCCAGGGTCTTTTCCAACCTGAATGATTCTATGATTATATTTGACATCTTTGAGGAGTAAGTGGGAGAACTTGCTCAGGGAACAATGTATTTGGCTGCTGCAATGATACTTATATGAAAGGTTTTGTATTTCAATTATTTGCTTCAAAAAGAAAACTTTGAGAATCTGAAAATCGGTGAATAGAAGAGGGAAATTTTATAAAGATTTAGAATACCTTCTCAGTGACTGCTTGTTAAAACCAATAAAAGCAAGAACATTGTGATAAGGAACGGTTGGTAATCATTAAGAATAATCATCCAGTGGAAGAGCACAAGTGTGTCTTACTCCATCATTGATGCCTCTTTGGTCTCCAAAATATGGTCCGTCAGAATCCAAGGCATGGACATCTCAATGGGAAACTGGATTCTTCTGCCCATGGTCAGCTCTAAGAAGAATTCCCTGAACCACAGCTGGGACAGATCACAGCATTGCTGCAGGGTCTCTTTTAGAATAAATAAGGAAGAATTATACTTCTTATAGAAATACATCAGGAACAATACAACTGTGAGTCTGATGATGCAATGTGAAACAAACAAAAAAAAAAAGCAGGCGTGAGTCACTAGAGCTATACATAGGCCAAATATACAAAGCAAATTCTAAATGTAAAGCCCATGCCATTTTTCAAAGAGTTTTAAACTCCATGTTGGTGCCCAAAGTGATGCCCTATTACAGAAAAACAAAAAAGTGCAAGTGGAACCAGACTACCAGATAAACAGAAAACCTATGAACACCAGTAATGGGGGATTTCTAGTTTAATTTCTCAGTTGGGAACTGAGGAAGTCATACACTGAACTTGGGAAAAGCAGGCAAAAGAGAGAAAATTGTACTAGATCCACCAGTACCATCTCTCCCTCTGCGGGACTGAATCGTTCCACATGTTCCTGTTGATTAGATGGGCAGGAAATGACAGACAGACACATGAAGGAGGTATTAAAACAAAAAGTTTCTAAGGCCACTGTCACGGGCACGGAGGTGTGCTTCCCACCTCTCCAGAAAACACATGGAACAAGGCTTCTTTTGCAGAAGACTTGAAAACCAAAACTTTATTGGAATTAACTTTTTACGTTAAGATTTTTGAAGACCTTTTGAAGCGCTGTTCCCCAGTAACATTATGACTGACATTAACAGGCTCCCCCTTCTCTGAGGGTAAAGGAGTCCGGCAGCAAAACAAAAATGAAAGACAACACAGCATGGTGGTGACAAAGACTAGATACATTCAATGTCAGTAGGTGAATTCTTTAGGACAGCATGTTTCCGATTACAATTAACTGAATAGTAAGAGTGGTGACATGACATCAAATTTACCACAACAGAGAATTTGTTTCCTCTGTACTTAAAACAAAAACAAAAAAATACCCCAAACCCCAAAACACAAAAACGACTTCCTTTTCATAATTTCAATGTGTATACGCTTATCTGTCCCTTGTTTATATAAATATGTACATTTAAAAAAATAGAAAAGAGAGGTAACAATATGAAATTTGATGCATTATAAACAAATGTATAACAAGTCAAAATAAAAATCCCACCACAATACTGAATATCAAGTCTCAGAAAAAGTTTGGACAGACCAAGGCTTTTGATAAATAAACCAAAGGTAAGTTGACTTAGGCAATCGGAAACATTTTCCAGGTCGTGTTAGAGGTGTTAGGACATGCTAAGCTGGACACTGATCATCTACATATCTTACCACTGAAATTTATCAAATGAGTGTAGAAGAAAGACTCGCGATGGAATTTTTCTATGTCCAATATGGTGGGCCCCTCAAGGCTACTTCTCAAGGTTTTCTTGGAACCACTTTTGTCAGCAATGAGGGACTCTAACATAGTTCTCACCATGTAAAGCTGTATCATTAAAGGAAACAATTGTGGTGGAAAGGGGGGGAAAAAAGGAAAATACACATGGTACATTAGTTGAGCAACACTGAGAATTACTATCAGTAAGCGACTGCTCCACTTCAAATTGAAAACTGGCACTGTGTGGGCAAAAGCCTTTGAGGCGAGAGGAAGAGATGCAACACTAGCCTACGCACCAGCACAAACGCCTACCCATGCCAAGGGGACCTCCACTGACACTTAGCAGCAGACCATTTGCAGTGGAACAGTTCACATCACCACAAAAAAGTAAAAGTAATAAGTAATGTCTTACCACCAAAGTTTAAAAGAGGCGGATAGATGTAGGACTGCCTCAGAAACTTGTGTGTCACATGCAATAGCTTTTCCAGTCCCAGAGACTTGAGCTGCTTCAACAGCTCAGCAGAGTTTAAGGACTCTGTCATAGTGCGAATCATGTAGAGCTAAAAACCAACAGACAGGGGCAGGCAGGGGAGAGAGAATCCGTTAATAAAAACACATGGGTGAATAAGGAAGGGGAAACAGAAGCAGAGAAAACGTGTTAGTTTGTTAAAAATGAAAAGCAGCACAGTAAGCATGCAGAGGAGGACATACAGAAAGATTTCTTCAGAATAATCACTGCAATCTGGTGCTCCCTCAAGCAAAGGGAAAAGTTCCTATTCATGTTAGAGGATGCTCAGAGAGCCAACAGCTCCTCAAATGATTTTGCAAAGATTTCCAAGTATTACCAATTCATTCATTCAGTACCAGCCATTTTAGAATTGCATGAAACTGAGAAAAACCTATCTAAAGATCAATATATTTGACTTCCCTTCCTCCTGTCAGCCGAGACAGACAAGCGTGCCAGCCCAAGAACAGATAAAGCAGACAGAACCATGTACTTTAAACAGCCTGTTGCAGCTAGTGAAACAAAGCCTTTAAACATATCAAGCACAGAAGAAGCACACTGGTAGTGACATTTAGTTTTTCCCCCCAGAAAAATTAGAAATCAAACCATTATTTTCCACTTCCCAAAACAAAATCTTCATTAAACCCATCTTAGCACAATTCAAGCAACCTTTTTTCACCCAAGATTATCATCCGTACATGCTCTCTTCATCACAGATTTTAGGTATTAAAAGATTGTCTTTACAAGCCACAGTTGCCTTCAATTTTTCACCCAAAGTACTCAGTACCTCATTGTCTTAGATAAGCTATGAGTACCAGACCACACACTCTCCAAACAAATCCACAAAGAAAATAAAAAAGATAATTATATGGAGGGAATGAGAACAAGCATCTAGGTATGAGGTTTCAACAACTACCAGAGAAAACACAATTGAAATACCTTGTTTTAGCAGCAATTGCAGACTTCAGGGACATTTTAGGGAGAGGTCTTATCATTCATTACTGAACAGTAAGGAGGATCTTGCCAGAAGTCAACTACTCTCCCATATTTTACAGGCAATCATTTATATTTTAAACAGATTTTAAACTTACATAGACATCTATTGAATAATGGGATTTAACAAAAAAAAAAAAAACCCACCAGCCATACCAGAGATGGGAGTCAGTCAATAAATAATTGAGATAGTTCCAAAATATTATTTAAAAAACATTAAGAGCTCAATGAGAAAACATTTCTTCCCAGGAAGTCAAATTAAAGAGATAGAACATGTAGAAAAATTATACATCAGAGTAGCAAATGACAGCAATTCAAACAGAGGTTAAGTAAATATAATTTTGTAAATATAAATTTAATCAGAGTAGACTTTAGCTTTTAAAAAAATAACCCAAAACTGCAATTTTTAACTAGCTCAGGACAGACAGAAAACATTTCATGCAATAATTGTTGACAGATATCATAACCACCAGACAGGAAAATACCTGAGTGCTGGAGGGTCCCACTGCACGCCTGGGGACTTTGATGTCAAAGCCACTTTTGGGGTCCTTCTCTCCCCTTAGAGCTGGGTCATTGAACGGCTCATGACCTGCTTCCCAGTCACAGACTGTCTTTCTGATGGCCTGCAAAACACTGAACACAATTCATGCTACTTCAGACCAGCACACATCCAAGTGCACCAATGAGAACATTTTACTTTTTTTTTTTCAAGCACTCTCCCAAAAGCAACAGCATTTGGGAGCTCAGGATAACTCAGAGCAACCATGTGATTTTGTGAACAACTTCAAGAACGCCACATTCATAAGACAATCACTTGGCAACGTTTATCAAAAAGGGTAGTCCAGAGCCCTTCTCTTCTGTAAGAAGAAAGCTGACCTCTGAAACTCGTTCACCAAAGACCAAAGCCCCTTGCCAAGAATTTGCCTCTAGGATACTTAGCAAGGTCATCAAGACATTTTATTTTCCTAACTCCCAAAAAGCAGATTATTCTGTCAAACCAAAGCAGATTAATAATCAAACTAATGAGAGACGATTCTGGATTGAAATGAAAAGAAGTACCAGAATTCCTGTTTCTAGCAGAACTCCAGAATTCAGCTGGAATTTGCAGAAACAGGTTCATACTTCTAATTTCAAATACTGAACTGGACTTCATATACTTGTCAGAAACAGAGTCAGACATATCCCATGGTGTGCTGAATGATCAAGCAAATGTCTCCTCCCAGATGTAAGCAGGTAAGAAAGTAATACTTCCCTATTTCATCAAAGATCAGGAAATGCCACCTATCAGTGTGGGAAGATGGAACACTTGGAAAAGAAGTGTAAGGCTTAAAAGCCAAAACCAACAGAAGCTGAGAAAGAAGGCAGGATGCTAAGAGCACAGAGATAAGACTATGGGGTGGTGTCCTGGTTTGAAGTAAAATGAACCAATTTTCTGTTTTACAATTTTACATCTGTCAATCAGGTTTTGGTAAATTTGGCTGAAACCATGACAGGTGGGATGTTAACATGAGACATAAGGAAGGTGGACAGTGACATCTGCCTTCAAAATAAAAATAGTAATAAACTTGCTTTCAACATTACAATGCTTATCTTTCCTTAAAATAAAAACAAACTACAGAGAACACAAGAGTTCCTGCAGGAGTCCTAAGGGGTTAAAAACATCTTGGACTCTTATGCCATGCTGGCAACCATTCATTTTTGCCTTCAGATATCCTCAGCTTCCAATACATATTCAACCAAGCTAAGTTTGGGCACCAGACAGACTAGTAAGGGAATACAAACTTTAAGAGGCAAAATTTAACAGCTGTGCAATTCTGCAACAAATTTAGTAGGATTTGGGGGAAAGCATATAGACAAAGATGAAAACAGAATGCTACCTCTGAATGACATTTTTCTTCTTTTTAATGGCTTGTCTTAACGGCTCTCTAAGCGTGACCTGGGCAAAGTCCTGAAGAGCTGCATAAATGGTATGGCGAATGGCATGATTGAAAACACTTTCCATCCTTCCCATCAGCACCTGAAGACCTTTGATCATGGCAATCACCTGCAAAAAACAGTTGTGTGTTTTTCTTATTTTATTTGCATAATTGTTTAAAAAGCCCCTTTTTAAATACAGAAAACAAGAAAAGAGGAATTAACAAGTTTCAAAAGATAAAGGATAGTTTTCCCATGCTCCTCCCACATATTGAATAGAGAAAAACAAGCTCTTTTCAGAGTCAACAAGCCTGATGTCTTTTTGCACTAGATACAGAAAATGCTTATAGCGAATGTTCTCCTTTGTATAGAACTAGTCTTTGGAAAATCCCGAGAAAAAATAAGATACATCTTACCTCAACCAAGGCAAACTTCTCCTCACTAGTATAATTGTATCTTGTTGCTCTTTCATACTCTTCTGCATTGTCAGGACAGTCTTTATTAGAATACTTGTCAGTTGGGTGTACCAGCTTCCATGAATACTACAGTTTACATAGCAGAATAGGGAGAAAAAAAGATGGGGGTAAAACAAAAGGACTGAGGAACACAAAACACAGCTGGACACAAATAACACACTTTAAGATATACTTCAGTGTTTTCAAGAATATCTGAAAAATAATATTTTGTGCTATTCTCAAAAACTGCATAAATTCTGAAACTACTATCTAGTGGAAATACCAAACAATAATTTGCATAACAAATTTTCTTGACAGCCAGCAATCCTGTACAAACTCAAAAATCCCAATACACACTCAGCAGGTAATCAGCTTCAAAATATCCTTTACTGAGCCAATCCTGGCTTTTGCATAGGCAAAACTTTCTTCTCCACTTCAAGCATGAGAAACACAGAGATCCCTCAGAGCATAAGAAAAGTATCCTATCACAACCACACACAAGAAGAGAAGTTTCCAACTTGGCCAAATATTCACATACAGAATTCAAAAGACAATTAGAAAACTAGATGGTTTTGAGGGGTAGGGGGGTGTTTAAATGTTTGTTGGCTTAAAGATTTTGAAATAGCTTTATTATCTGTGACAATACCACCTGCACAGCATGCATTTCTCTTAAATACTGCCTTTTCAGTCACTGTAAACACAACTCAAAATGTTCCTGAGCAGTGTCAGGCTGATCTAATATCCATCAGGGTACATCTAGTGAAAAATCCTAGTGATGTTCAAATACAATTTTCTCACAGTTTGAGTTCAGCAAACTGTAAGGTCTGTTTGATACTATCTTTGCAGTGTTAGATTATAGAGCAACATACATTTGCTTAGTATAATGGATTAATATTTGCACCAATTTATCTACAGTAAAAAGCGTCACTCTGCAACCCAAGTGCTACTAAGAGGATACTGGGGAAATTCTTAAACAAAGATGATGTGTTTGGGGGACATTAACTTGACAGGGTTACGTTGAACATTAAATGTATCCTAAAACATTTCATTTGAACATGACGCATGCAAGAAGGTTCGTGGATTCTGAGTAAACATAGAAGATGGGTAAATAGGTATGATACTCTAGATCAGAATAAATCCTCAAGTAGAAGGACAGGGAGAAGGTGAACATGAACATATAAATCAGAAAGAGAAAGGAAAGGAGTGATGCAAAAAGGAGAGAGGCAAGAAGAGAAGGAAATAAAAAAGCCCTGCTGAGTTCCTCAGAGAAAGTGTGTTCTGGACCTGGGAGAACTAAAACAGAACTAAGAAGATATAATTTCTACAGAAATAGAATAAAATAGGAAGATTGTCATTGTGAAGAGAGTCTGAATGCAGCAATTTGTAATGACAGAAATAAAGGGAGCAAATCTGGAAGTTGCAGAAGCCAGAAATAGATGGCAGCAACCCCTTTTATGAAGGAGAAAAGGGGAACAAGATTATCACCATAGAATACATTCTTGATTTAAATAGGGATAGGATAATATAGGAAAAAGCATGACTCATCGACTAGCTTTTAAAAGAGGCAGTTAAAAATACAGAAGAGAAAGAATACTGGGTCTCCAGCTACGCCCACTGTGGCCGCACTAGATTCACACAGGACAAATGGCTTGATGCTCCCTCAGACATCAGAGGCAGAGGAGGAACAAGTTTGGCTTCTCTCATAGAATGCATCATCTGTTTCAGCCCTTCCTAGAACATGCTTTGGTGCATGGAAGACATGCAGGTTTTATCTAAGCGTCTGCAGCATAAAAAGGACTGATGCATCCTTCTCTTCAGTTTCTGCCTTAAGCAGTTTCTTATTGGAAAAAAACAAAGTCACTTTTCTGACTGGCATCTGTTTTTAAAATAAATTATTAAAATATAGAGAAACAACTCTGCAGGTTCTATATTTTCCATCCCTCATCTCCTCTCAAATTTTCATTTCTCCACATTTACTTTCCTTTTGACTAAAAGCCTTTGCATTCATTTTTGTGTCTCTGGCTAAGACCTTACATGCTTCATTTGACTTAGTGATATCTCTAAACACAACCAGGTGAAGCTGTTGTACCATGTCCTGTTGTACCATCCCAACTGCATGTTGGGATGAATATTTCTAATAGAATATAATTTTAAATGACAGTTAGAGGAAAATAATGACATTTTAGTCTACAAAATGTACATAGCAAGAGCAACATAAAAACATCCAGTCACAGCTCACAGGTGATCACCAATACATTAAATATAATAATAAGTTGAATGTTCTGAATGAGATAGTACATGCTACTGGAGATTCAAAGCAGCAACGTTGCTCCTAGCCTCTGAGAACTTCACGTGCCTGCCTCTGAGAATGCATTTTGGAGCAGGAGGATAAAAGGGGCAAAGGAAGAGGGGAATTAAGAGAAAAAAACACAGCACACATTTTTCACTCCAGTGAAGCTAAGCCTGTCCAACCTCACCGAGCCATCTCTTTTTCATCTGCTTTTATTCCCCAGATAATGTAACATACCACTTCCATGACATGTGCACTCCACTGGGAGAGAAGCTGCAGGCCTTGGAGAGAGAGATCAAAGAGCTTCCGATACTCTGCATCTGTTTTTTGAGCTTCCTGTCGACCAGAGCCAGTCACCACCTAGAATATTATTGAACACACAAAAAAACCACAACCCAACACCAAAACTCACAAACAAAGCCATACCAGAACATGCTGTAACCATCAAATTTCTACACAGATGTCTTTTAAGCATTAAAAGAAGAAGTTACCAACACCTGCATTAATATCAGCTTTTTTCTTCCAGAGACTTACATAGTTAAACTTCACAGATTTAGGCGAAGTGATGTAAGCTATTGGTATGCCTCATCACCAAAATATTGTTCCAGATGAACTCAAGATACTAATTATATATATTAAAAATACATTATAGGTCCTATATATGTATACATATGCTTGCTTTTTTTTTAATTTTATTTTTTAGCTAATCTCTTATCTTTTAGTTTCATTTAAACTGCTATGAGCATCCATTTGGAGTAAGGGCTAGACATCCTATTCCAAAAGACAAATCAAAAGTTCTAGGATATATATCCTAGATCGATAGATAGATAAGCAGAATACTGCATTTTGTATGAAGTATCATTATTATTTTAAATTGCTAGTGATGACACATAATAATGTAAATATCATGCAAAGACTGGGTACTAGTCCCACTAGTCTTTCTTGATTCAGGTGATCAAGCTTTCTCATTTACCTAGTCTGAGGTTTACCTGCTCTTCAGATAGTTAACAATAGCTGTTAATCAGTGACATGAAATTTGCATGAATAGCTCTAATCCCACACACCTCACTGTTGCTGTAACGAGCCAGTTCTGATATGAAACGCATATGGTCTTCTCTGATTTGGATCATCTGCTCACATATATTGTATTGGGGACTGCTGCTGGAAGATGTGCATGTCCATCTGTTTCAGACAACAAAAAAAAACCACCTAAATCAGTTCAGACAATAAACAGTGTGATCGGTACTGCAAAGCAACAACCACAATGCATGGCTTTTTTAAAAAAATCTTCTTTCTCCTCTTTCCTCTTCTCACACCTCTGCCTCTGACCCTGCACGATCCATTAGTGATGGAGTACCCTTCTGAGTTCAAACAGTGCTTCTTCCAAGTCTTAAAAAGAAAATTTCTACTTTTCTGTATTTTTTTAAAGGCTGCTGCTGCTGCTACAAAATACAAACCAGCATCTCTGTTCAGGAGCATACACTTAGGGACAGGGCTGAAAAGTATTGAAAGGCAGAGCAGAAGCATCGGTACAGGCTGCAAGACACATCTAGCTACCTTCAGACTGTTTTTCATCATTCTTATTTAACTATGAAGAGCTTACAGTATGGTCCCAACTATATATATATATATAAAAGGCATTATTAAATGCGATCAATATGTTACCAAGAGGGACACAAAAGACATGCTACAAAGAATGTCATGTTAAGCAGCCTCATCTTTTTAGTAGCTCAGTAGGCCCACTGCTGTTGATTTTCTCTTAGCAATTACATGCAAGTTACGTGGGGTTTTTTTCTGCAGGAATTAAAATGCAAAGCGCTACATTCTAAATTCATAAAACTGAATGGAGGGAAGGTCTTGGAGGAGCACGGAAACATTCAGTAAAACAAAGCAATAACCATAAACCATGGAATCATTTATGTAAAAGCCGGCTGCAACCTCCAGCCATTTTGCTGTGCTGCATACCTAGCCAAACAAAAAAGAGAGGGGAGACAAGCTAAATTGCTGCTCTGTATACAATATACACATGCCTATTTACCCATGCACAACTACTGCTCACCTTGCTTAGTAAAATCCTTCCTTTCTTTTAAAGAAAGTGTCATATTTAAAAGAAAAAATAAAAATGAAATTAGTGTAAGATAAAATTTATTTCCTCCAACCCAGGTGACAAGAAACATCACAGATGCAAGTATGAGCTCAGCAGCATAGAAAGGTCTTTAAACAACGCCTTTCTTTTGTTGTATCATTACACAAAGCACATTAATAGGGTAATACGCACACCAAAAAGTAGATCAAAGTGAAAATCCTAATAAAGTAATTACCATAGACAATTATGAAAATATATTCTGAGTGTCTGACTTTCCCTAGCCATATGCTCCCCTCTCTGTTTCATTCTCCCCCTTACCTAGATTTATTTTCCTCATAATGGGCACTGGTCTTAATGTATCTTGCAAGTTCAATCTGCATGTCACCAAACAGTGGGACAACCTGCAACTGCTGTACACAGGGAATAAATCAAATTAGATAAATTGAATACAATTCTTAATGAAAGGAAAACATTATTTACCCATATTATAGTCTAAAGTGATCTTTATTCAATTATATTTAAAATGTAAGGGGAATTACCTTTAAAATCATCTATTAAGATCAAATCTTAACCAACCTTAAAGAACTTGTCTATCTTGGCTAAATTGATCCTTTTCTTTGCATCCAGCTTATATATGTTACTGACACTTCCATCCATCAAGTACAATCCAAAGCCCATAACCTGAAAAAAGAAAAAAACCAAACCTCTTTGCAAAAGGACCTCAAAGGTAAAAACCTGCTGCAGTAAGATCATCCTTCACATCATTAAAAAAGAAGTAGTGTTTGAAAAAAACAAAGTCCTGAAACACCCACTATCCTTTGAACAAAATATACTTCGAAATACATCCATTTTTGTAGTATTCTTTTATTATATGTATAGTAGAAGTTTTTACATTAATATTGGCCTGAACAGTTATCCTTAAAAGATGCCACTTGTTTGTATAAAGGTTTAGTATAAAAAAAANTATTTTTAGACAGAGCTTTTTTCCCACTTCCATTTTGTTAAAATTCTGTGTGTGCAAATTGAGCTGTAACAGAATTTTAGATCTATCATATCTGAGCTATAGTTTTTTATGGCTTTCAGCATATCTCTGAATTATATACACAAGAGCTCAGAAGCATCCAAAAAAACATAATTACATTTTGTCCAAATTATTAATTAACATGAAGTTATAATTCAGTATTTACAATACCAGGAGGTGCCCATTAGACAGTTAATGCGTTCTAAGCATGCATTTACCAAACAAAAGGCCTACATATGAAAAACATGTTAGATATCCCTGCAGACAAAACACAAATATTCTGGACTTTGTGTATTGTTTCAGGATGCTTCAATTTGGTCTTAATAAACAGAGCTCTTCAGAAGTTGAACACTGAATTGATTCCAAATATTTTTCATGAGGAAAATTTTCAATTCTTCCTCTATATATTTTCTTCCACTGCAAGGTATGCAGCTGATAAGATCAACCACACTTCACATTGCCCAACACTCTCTTATTACATATGTATATTACAGCTAACTAAACTTATCTACTGACTATTGCTAACTTTAAGCTACTTGTTCCCTGAAATATTTGATACACAGCTGCACCTCCAAAAGATTTTTATACAAACTCACCACGTATCTAAAAATAAAATACAGTAGTTCCTTTCTGTTGTCATACTTCATAGAAACACAATTAGATAGAACCGGTTTCCTAGCAAGGCTGCAGTTCAATTGGGAAAATTCAATTTATTAAAAACAAAAATGGATTAGAAACTGAGTAGCTTTAGCATGCAATACAGTAAAAACAATGGAGAGGAAAAAAGAAAATGGAGTAGCTTGAGTCATTTTGTTAATCTGGTTCAGTACTTTTCAAAAAAGAAAAACAAAACTCAAAAAAACCCCACCCCAGGAATTCAGACATCTGTGTCCTGCCTGAACAATTCTTTTTAAATTTTATAAAGAAAACTTACTTTCAAAAGCATATGTTTCTCACTGGGTGTTAGATACATTTTGTTCTCATAGTAGTCCACACACAAATTTACAATGTCTGCAAGCAGTTCTTCATAGCCAGTGATCACCTCTAACTGCTGCTGTAAGGACTGGAAAAAAAGAAGAAAAGGATACCAGTCTACTAGTTATACTAGTTATATATATATATATATCACTGGGAATAACAGCTACTACCAAACTGGAAGTGGTTTATTTTAATAGTTTTGTAAAGCATTGGGGATTTTGAAAAACGACAATTAAAGCTTACTTGTGTTATCTTGTTGTGGTTGGCAAGGAACATGGAGAGGTTCTGGGATTCTTGAATGGACTGAGGATCCGCCATTTTCCGCAGGAACTGAGCAGCTCTTTGAAAACAGAAGAAAAAACATCACTTCCCTTCAGCAGGACTGCCTGTAACCAAACCTGTCCCCTCTCAACAGAAACACACTTGTCCTCAAATCTACCAGGGAAACTGTAAATTGTCAGGACATCTCTAACTGCCAGTACAACGGTGTATCATTCACTGCTTGTACAGAATTGTCCACCTCAGTGCATCTCCCACCTCCAAACTCCTGAATCAAGCAAAAAGAGAGAACTTGGTAGACAAGCCAGTACTTTTATTTTGCCACAGCTTTATGAAAGTAAATTATCCAAACACAGGCTATGGATTCAAAAAAATCTGTATCGAGAGCCTGTTTCATAAAACAGGTTAGAGAGAGATTTAGAAAAACAGCTGAAAAGAAAGGTGAAAGTTCACTACAAGAGAGATGTGGATTTAATTAATCAAATTCCCCACTGCACCCTACTTAAAAGGCCAAATTCAACCCAATGTAAAAACCATTCAGTATATCTCTTCACTGATGGGGGCAGCAGTGGCTCTATACACCCAAGCCATCCAACAATCCAGGAAAAGTCAGCCTTCCAGAAAACAAAGTTTGTCCTCCAGAAGCCTATCTCCAAAGAAAGAGATCACACAAACCAAGTAAGTTTAAAAGGTCTCCAGGCATGACAACAACTACAAAAGGTAGCTAGAGGTAGAAATTAAGTCTCATGTAAACAGCACAGATAAAATTGGCTAGCTATCGCCAGCTATCGAATGGTTTTCTTTATGAAAGACCACAGATGATACAGCTGGCATAAAGACTGTCTTCCCCTGCTGCTCTCACCACCACGTTCAACAAAAGATACTTGATACCATCTGGCAGCTCAAGCACAAATCTTGGCCCCTGATACCCTACTCTCCTCCGCTCTCTGCTATACCTGTGGTCACAACAACCTTCAAAAGCAAAACTGAAAAAAATCTTAAGATTGTTACACTTGATTTAGGCGTAACAACTCTCAACTACAAACATCAGAAGTGGATGCCTAGGATAGCATAGGACAGAACAGAAGTGGCACAGTGACCAGAAAGCCAGTTTCCTTTCGAAGTTAAAAAGAAAAAAATTATTAAGCAAAGTACTTTCATTACATTTGGCTTATACCAGGACAGAAGTATTTGGTTGTATGGCCTTAAAAGGCAGAAGAACCTTTTGCTGCTGAAAGTACAGCATAAAGAAAACAGGTTTACTCAACTGCCTAACTGCAGTCAATGCATCCTTAGTTTCAAAGTAATCTGTCTGACCGTGAAAGGACTACTTTTCAGAAGAAAACTGTCAGAAAAAGAGCAATTGCTGCCATCTGGTGGGAGGCTTGTAACCTGACAGCAGAAATCCAGGTCCTGTTGCTCTGTTCCACTTACCGCTTGTAGGCTGAATGGTCGTTCTTCACGCTGCACTTCATGTTTTTCAACTCATCCAATACCGCAAACATGTTGATGAATTTGCCCAGCGTGATCAGATATGCTTCGGACACAAAGTCCTTCCTCCTCTCTGCATGGCACAAGCGCCTCACCTCCCCACAAAATCGTTCAATCGCGTTTCTCTAGGGTGGGGGGGAAGAAGAAACAGGGAGTAAAAATCACGACACTTCCAGGAAAAAAAAACATTTGCATCGTGTAACTGGAGTCAGTCCAATGAAAAGTGCCACTGAAGCAGAAAAATGTTTAAAGCATACAAGGCTAAGAAGGCGTCAGCACAGACCTTCCAGCTCTACTTCTGCATACTTGTTTCATGCTACAAGTGTCACCAGTGATTTTTTGCCACAGAGTAAACCTGGCAAAAGGGGCATGGGATTTTTTTTTTCCCCACATTGAAGTCAGAAAAATTTAAAATTCCTTTGAAACAAGTGACTTGATCTTCTTTAGTGAAAAAGCATATATGCATTAAAAGGCAGCTTATAGGTATATTCTCTTAAAACAAAATACCCCATAGCACACTGATTAATAGCAGTCCATGCCAACTCACAAACTCATCCTGCCACATATTTATTGGAGAGCTTATTTCCAAGTGCAGTTCAGTGCCATTTGAGATGAAGATTACAAGTACAAAAACCACAGCAACTTCGAACGTAGAGAGGAATCTGTTCTGAGCTTAGAGCACTAATCTCCTTCAACAAAAGGAGATTGTCGGTAGTAAGATCTGCCAGTCAGGGAATAGGAAATACTAATTTAATTCAGTCTCTTCTTCCTGTGTGCTCTGGGGCTCTCGCTTCTCTGGCTTCCACCAAATAATGCCCGGAAACATCCTCAGTGAGTTGAGCCAAATGGCAAGCTGCCCAGCACAGGAAGAGAAATCAAGACAGGCTGCTATTCTCTGGCACCCGTGTAGCTTGGGTGGCTGGTGGGTCACAACAACTGGGTGACCTTGCCTCAATTAGGAATTTCCAAGGCAAAGTTGCACCTGCTGCACTGGTGTCCAGACTTGTGGATGCCTAAATCCCCAACAAATGGTTTCTGTGCCAAGATGCTTTTATGTACACATGTGAAACATGTTTCATATTATATGGGTATCTGAAGGGAGCCTACAAGCAAGCTGGGGAGGGACACTTTTTCAGGAAGTGTAGTGACAGGACAAGGGGTAACTGTTTTAAATTGAAAGAGGAGAGATTTAGATTAGATATTAGGAAGAAATTCTTTCCTGTGAGTGTGGTGAGGCACTGGAACAGGTTGCCCAGAGAAGTTGTGGAAGCCCCATCCCTGGAAGTGTTTAAGGTCAGGCTGGATGGGGCTTCTAGTGGGAGGTGTCTCTGCCTATGGCAGGGCGGTTGGTACTTGATGGTCTTTAAGGTCCCTTCCAACTCTAAACATTCTATAATTCTATGATATTTCTCTCTTCTTTCTTCCTAAAGTGCTAGAACTGTCCCCATGAGCTGGATAGGGTCCATATCTTTGGGTTTATGCTGGAAGTCTTAATGGAGAAGTTTTTTAAAAAGGCATTATAAATTCTGCCCTTCTGTGAGACAATATGTTTTTGGGTTTTTCAACTGCAATGACTAGGTTCAGTATCTGAGCACACAATATCAAGCATATAAAATAGGAATATAAAAATACAACTCTACTGACAAATTTTGTTTCCATTCCATTTACCTGAAAATACATAAAATTCATCAGTTTTGTGACTTCTGGCTCCAGAACTTCCACAGTTTTCTCATAAATTTCTACTCTGTTAGGCTGCTCATTGCACTTGACCTGTGGACAATTAAACAGATCATTATACTTGGAACTTTTCCTGACAAAGCATCAGAAGATAAGATCCCCAATAACAACTTGAGAAAATGTATTATCATCCTAAAAAGACAAACTTAAGGCATAAATTGTCAGGTTCAGTAATATTATGCTAATCTTCTAAAAAAAGAAGGTGTGTTAAAAAAAAAATCTAAGGTTTTTCTCTCTATTACCTCACAGCAAATAATTTAGTTTTCAAACACCTCTGTATGGTTAGGACAATATTCCTTCCACCTTATTAAGTCACTTGCTGAATGTCATACACTAAAATAAATGCAAAACCAGAAATTAAAACAGATTACTTGATTTTCACTCTAATTATTTAAACCACAGGATAAGCCCTCCATGCATTTCAGTACAAAAATAATTACAAACTCCTTATACATCAGGCAAGTGGCAGTTCACAGTTATAATTTTGTTGAGTTTTCTGATGCATCTTAATATTCTTTCCTTCCCATCCCTATACAAATAATCACAGACACTTGAGGCTGCCTATAGACTTCTCAGCTATACATAGGGTTTTAATTCACATACAGGTCAATAAAACACTGTGTAGCTCTGACATTCAAAAAATTACTACCTAGGCTGTTTAGAAAATTAAATTTTTAACTTTAGAAAAAGAGACCAACCGGTACCCAAGTGAGAGACAATACAGCATGTCTAACTTGCCTACTCAGTAGTCAAAATAGATGTTATTTCACAGCTCCTAGATCTATGCAACTCCACCAAAACAATACAGAAGTTTACATGATACATAACAGTTTAATTTTTATCCTTTACCTGAGGAATGGCTCTTGAGCAGCTTCTCCATGTGTATAACATGACTGCATATTCCTGACCCTCTTCTAGCATTTCATTCTGTAAGAAAGACACTCAGCATAATTAAGCATTGTAATCCAAGTTATATCCACTTGTCTTCTGTGATTTCAAAATCTTCTTCAAATAAACCTATATATTTTATCAGAATTGACAACTGCAGCAATTATGCCTACTTAATGACAAAAAATATGATCTCCTTAGATTAGATCATGGTTTGTGTTGTTCTTTGTTCCCAAAACTAAAAATATAGTAGTCTAGAAATAAAAGTATTAATCTGAAAGGGAGATAGAGGGATGCTTGTTTTTCTTTTTAAACTCGGGTACTGTAGGTGGAACAATCAAGGATGAAAGAGTCAGCACATGCAGAGCACTATCCTTTTATATATGGCAAAGGAAAGAGACTACATATCCAAACAATCAAAACAGATAAGGAGTTGCCAGATAATTTTAAGAGTAGATTAGTATAAATTCACATAACTTTCAATAGCATGTAATCAGGTGTTTAACCTGCTCATTTGACTGTTTCTAAACTGGCTGCTAGAATTACAAGACATATTATTTCTGATTTTCCAAGTGTGCTTTGAAACAATGATATGTTCAGTACGGACCAGCATCTGCAGCCTGCAAGTTCCTGCAACAACACAATCAGAGATGGATGCAGTCTTATCTTGTACTGTGGAACTGTTAAAAACTACAGAATGTCTTATACAAAAGCATGCCAATAAACAAGCAACATACGCACTCTACAGTGAGGAAGCCAACAAAAGCCCTTCAACACCACCAAACTGACAGAGAAGTAACAGAAATTTGGGAGGACAGGAGGTAATTTTTCACTCAAGTTACAGCAGCTAGCTGTACAACCAACTCACCTCAGAACACTGGAAAAATGCACAATGAAACAAATAAAATTGTGAGCAACATTGGTTGATCAAGAAGAAAGACCATTTAAAAATTATCAAGAAGTACACGTATGAAAAAAATAAAAAAACCCCGCACACTTTTTCATCTCACTGCCTCCTGAAGTGCTGTAGGTAAGGGGATTTCTGGGTTTTGTGACCACAGTTCTTATAATGAAATGCAAGAACACATTCCTCTCCTTTTATTCTAAGTTAACACAAAACTATGCATGTGAACATTTACCTACCATGCTAGAATGGACTGTAGCTTGCTCAATGTATCTTGCAATGCCAGTGACAAATGCATTTCTGTCTTCAAAATTAGTGTTGAAGTTTGGCTGCAGAGAAAGCAAAATGTAGAACTGAATCCTTGACAGGGAAAAAATACATATGTATATTACAAATGTAAACACACTTTGATTTTGGTTGTTTTTTTGTTTGTTTGTTTTTCAAAAATACATACTCTTTTTCTTAACAACAATGCAAAATGGAAAAGCTCTGCAACAACACACCTGGTAAAGCAGAGATGATGGCGGGGGCTCAATACATGGTTGCTGATCTGGCAATGGTAATTCTTCCAAGAGATCCACATTGGACAAGGCATCCTCCAGTGTTACTTGAGCCGTCATTTTGCAGCTGGTTAAAAAACATACAAGCATACATAAAGATATGTATACACATATATATATAAGGTTTATGTTATTATATGTGCAGAAAAGAAATTAGTAATATGCAGAGCAAGGAACAACTTATGTTATGGGAAATGTACAGTTTCCCTTCAACCATAACAGAAAACAGTCAAACTGAAACCCAGTTGGATTTAGTATAGAATTTTAAAAAAGACTTTCAGGACTAACATCCTCCTCCTTACTTTTATGAGTTGAGAAATGTTTCTCTTCCCCCATGGCTGCACACCAGAAATACACAAAAAATAGAGGAAAGGATAACCTTTAATGCACAGTAAAGAAAGGAAGACTAATATATAATCTTCCCTGGTTAAACTAGAAGTGAAGTTATTCTGTGGTCTGCTTCACTTACAATAAACACAGAAAAGTCCTATAACAAGCTCAGATATAAAACTTTCCTGGAAGGATTCAGGTTTGAGCTGATGAGTCTTCAAACCCTTACCCACAGATAAGGGTACTACCAGCCCATCTTCAAGAGACCTGGCTATCAAAAGGTGTCGGCAGTCTCCACTGTTTCATGTTCCAGAACATCCAGATCCACTTTGAGTATAAAGCAATGAGAGGCACAAAACACCTCAGGGTCATGGTGAAGGTCAAAGAAAGGCCACTCCCCCTTGATAAGCAAGACAAATTGGTAACAACAGATGAGGAAAAAGCTGAAGTACTCAACAACTTTTTCGCCTCAGTCTTCACTGGCAATCTCTCTGCCCACACCTCTCTGGTGCATGGAAGGCAAGGCAGGGACCAGGGGAGCAGTCTCTCCCACCATAAGAGAAGATGCTGTCCAGGACCCCCAGAGGAACCTGAACATACAGAAGTCTATGAGACCTGATGGGATGCATCCAAGCCCTAAGGGAATTGGCCAAACCACTCTTCATGATATCTGAAAAGTCTTGGAAGACAGGTGAAGAAAAAGGGAAATAAGGCACCTATTTTTAAAAAGGGTAGAGAGGAGGAATCTGGGAACTACCAGCCTGTCAGCCTCACCTCTGTGCCTAGGAATATCATGGAACAGATCCTCCTAGAAGCTATGCTGAGGAACATGTAGGATAGGGAGGTGACTGAACACAGCTGTCATGACTTCACCAGAGGAAAGTCCTGCCTGACCAACCTAGAGGCTTTCTATGATGGAGTGACTACATCAGTGGACAACGGAAGCAATAAGACAAGGAGTAATATCCTTAAACAAAAAGAGGATAGTTTTTGACTAGATAGAGAAGGAAGACATTTTTTACAAAAACTACATGACAAAACACTGGAACAGGTTGCCCAGAGAGGTGGTAGATGGCCCATCCCTAGAAACATTCAAAGTCAGTCTGGATGAGGCTCTAAGCAACATGATATAGTTGAAGATGTCCCTGCTCATCGCGGAGATATTTGGACTAGATGATCTTTAAAAGGTCCCTTTCAACCCAAACTATTCAATAATCTCCATGCACCTCTAAATTCTGCCACTGCATCAAGGGTTTGAACAACGAACAGCAACAAGAAGAAATTTTAGGAAGAAAGTTTGGGATGGAACTACTCAATCAAGCTGTCTCTTTTTCTACAGAACTCTGCAAGCTACTTTTCCCCACTTATCAGAGCAAAACCATGCACCTACTGTGAAAGGAGGAGCCAAGCACTGCCCTCAGCTCTAACCAGGAGGGCAAGAACATAGAGTACCCGCACCCTAGAGGAGCAGGGGCCTGCCTGGAACATGGCCCCCATGGAGCCAGCCATGCCATTCCCAAGTGCAGTGGGGCAATGAGCTGATCTAGTCGTGGCTTTGCCAAAAGCTCACTTTGAGAAACCCAGGATGGGCTGCCAATCCCACCACTCACTGCATTTTTAATGGGCTAGCAGAAAAACCTCCTTACTTTCTTTCACCTAACTGTGGTTTCCTGAGGAAAACCCCACAAAACAACAGCTTTACCACCATAGAGGTTCAGCTGACAGAAAAAAGAAAAAAAAAGAAAAAAAAAAGGAAAAAAAAGAGCCCAAAGGAAAGGGAAGGAAGCAGCCAGAAGTGATTACCTATCTACCTTCAGAGATCAACCCTGCATCCCCAGCCATCACCACAAAGCTAACATAGCACCCACAGAGAGCGCACCAAAAACTTTAAACAACCAACATTGGAATAGTCCAGAGGCCTTTTGCTTCTTGAAACCCCATCCCAAGCCTTGTTTCAAGCCTGAGCATATGAGTCTTTGTTAAAATAAATAAATAAATAGATTGAGCTTTAGCTAAAAAAGAAAATAACATAAAACATTACTTCGGTTAGAGAATCATAGAATGGTTAGAGTTGGAAGGGACCTTAAAGATCATCGAGTTCCAACCCCCCTGCCATGGGCAGGGACACCTCCCACTAGACCAGGCTGCTCAAAGCCCTATCCAGCCTGGCCGTGAACACTCCAGGGATGGGGCATCCACAGTTTCTTTGGGCAACCAGTTCCAGTGCCTCACCATACTCACAGCAAAGAATTTCTTTCTGGTATCTAATCTAAATCTCCCCTCTTTCAATTTAAAATGGTCACCCCTTGTCCTGTCACTACACTTCCTGGCAAAGAGTCCCTCTCCTGCTATCCTGTAGGCCCCCTTCAGATACTGGAAGGCCGTTATAAGGTCTCCCAGGAGTCTTGTCTTCTCCAGTCAACCCCCACTCTCCCAGCCTGCCTTCATAGCACAGGTGCTCCAGCCCTCTATTTTCATGGCCCTCCACTGGACTCATTCCAACAGGTCCACAGCCTTGGGCTGAGGACTCCAAAACTGGACGCAGTACTCCAGGTGGGGTCTCACAAGAGCAGAGTAGAGGGGAAGAATTACCTCCCTTGACCTGCTGGCCATACTTTCTTTCATACAGCCCAAGATGTGATTGGCTTTCTGGGATGCCAGTGTGTAATGCCAGCTAGTTTCAAGCTTCTCATCCACCAACACTCCTAAGGAGTCTTTCTCCTTAGGGCTGCTCTCAATCCATTCTCCACCCAACCTGTATTTGTGCCTGGGATTGCTGTCACAGGTGCAGGGCCTTGCACTTGGCTTGGATGAACTTCACACAGGTCTGTGTGAGGTTCACACAGACCCACTTCTCAAGTCTGTCCAGGTCCCTCTGAATGGCATCCTTTCCCTCCAGTGTGTCGACCGTGCCACACAGCTTGGTGTCATCAGCAAACCTGCAAAGCGTGCACTCAATGCCACTGTCCATGTTGCTGATAAAGATGTTGTACTAGTACTGACCCCTGAGGAATGGCACTCACCACTGGCCACCACTTGGACATTGGGCCATTGACTACAACCCTTTGAGTGTGGCCAGCCAGCCAGATTCTTATCCACTCAGCAGTCCATCTGTCAAATCCGTGTCTCTCCAGTTTAGAGACCAGGTTCTCGTGCAGGACAGCGTCAAATGCTTTGTGTAAGTCCAAATAGATGAAATCTGTTCTCTCCCCCTATTTACCACCAAATTTGTCAGGTGTGACTTGCCCTTTGTGAAGCCATGCTGGCTGTCACCCATCAACCTCCTTATTTCCCACATGCCTTAGCAGCGATTCCAGGCAGATCTGCTCCACGAGCTTGCCGGGCACAGAGATGAGACTGTCCAGCCTTTTCTTTCCCTGGGTCTTCCTTTTTTCCCTTTTTGAAAATGGGGGTTATGTTTCCCCTTTTCCAGTCAGCCAGAAATTCACTAGGCTGCCACAACTTTTCAAATATAATGGAGAGTGACTTGACAACTTTATCCACCAGCTCCCTTCAGGATCTGTGGTGGATTTCATCAGGTCCCATGGACTTTTGCACCTTCAAGTTCCTCAGGAGGTCTCAAACCCGGTCTTCTCCTACAGTGGACAGTTCTTCATTATCATATCCCCTGTTTTCGTCTGGTTTGTCAACTCAGAAGGTGTAAGGAGAGGAATTGGCAGTGAAGACTAAGGCAAAAAAAGTTGTTGAGAACCTCAGCTTTCTCCTCGTCTGTTGTTACAAGCTTGCCATTCTTGCTCATCAGGGAGGGTATGCTTTCTTTAACCTCCCTTTACTGGTTGACATACTTGTGGAAGCTCTTCTTGTTGTTCTTAGCATCCCTTGTCAGGTTCAGCTCCAATGGTCCTTTGGCCTTAGTGATCTTGTCCCTACATAACTGGGTCAGCATCCCTATACTCTTCCCAAGATACCTGATCTTACCCCAACTGCCGTTGCAGCTCCTTCTTGCCTTTTAGTTTGACCAGCAGGTCCCAACTCAGCCATGCTGGTCTCTTCCCTTTCTTGCTCGATTTCTTACACCTGGGAACTGAGAGCTCTTGTGCTCTATGGAAAGCGTCCTTAAAAACCTGCTACCTCTGTTCTGCCCCCTTGTCCCTGAGGACCATTTCCCAGGAGGTCCTTTTGACTAACTCCTTGAAGAGTTGGAGGTTTGCTTTCCTAAAATTCAGGGATACCTGAATGTCACATACCCCTTAGGACTGTGAGCTCCACCAGGGCATGATCACTGCAGCTCAGGCTGCCTCTTGACATCCCTGATGAGCTCACTTGCATTGGTGACCACCAGTAAAGAGGCTCCTTCCAATCTGAAGCTTTTCCTTCTCCTAGCCTCTCTATAAAAGCAGAAACACCTGGTTGTGCAGCTACTGCAGGACGTGCTGGCCGTGGGCCCAATAGTCCTCCCACCCACTGCACCACAGGACAGACAGAGCCACAAAACACCGGCTCCCAGCAAATTCAACAGGGATGTGCTACAAAAGTCTGCTCCACTCATGCTTCAAAAACCATAGTGAAAAATGGCTGTGCACCAAAAAAATTACTGCACCTATCCACATAAAGGGGAGTGGTCATTAAGTGCAAGGGAGGTGTCAACACCCTCTTCCCAATCCACACATCTTCCTTCTCTTCCCAAAACACAGTCCATCGACAATAGCACAAGTCTGGGAAACCCTCGTTACCAGGCACAAGCTAAGAAACAAAAGCCCCCTGCCGCCCTCTGGGTTGTGAAAAGAAACACGGGAAGGTGCATTTCTCCAAGACTTTCAGCATGATTTCCCAAAGACAGATCAGCATTTTTTGAACTGGGAAAACATAAACAATTGGGCACAGACTGTTACAAAAGCCTTCTTGTTTTAAGGTCGTTCGCTGACAGCTCCACTTTGTAATTTTGCCAAAGGGAGATCCACATGCCTGATGTTTCGTGGTCCAAATTCAATACCCCTGTTCTCCAGCTTTTTCACTCTTGTACTTCACAAGACATGAAAGAGGAAGCAGCTCCTTCCTGCCCAGCTTTGACACATTTGCAAACATTGTGAGGGCATGATTCACCCTTCCCCTCTGCCCCCCGAGAAGCGAGCAGCAGAGGTTTGATAAAGGTGGTGGCAGAGGGACATCCAGAGTTTGGCTACACTCAGGCCATGTTAAACAACATCATGGAATCACAGAATTGTCACAGTTGGAAGGGACCTCTAGAGATCATCTAGTCCAAGTCCAACTCCCCTGCCAAAGCAGAATTTCCTACAGCACATTACTCAGGAGTGCATCCAGGCAGGTCTTGAAGGTCTCCAGAGAAGGGCACTCCACAACCTCCCTGGACAGTCTGTTCCAGGGCTCTGTCACCCACAACATCCCAGAGATGTGTGACACCACTCCACGGTCCTTGGTACATCCTCACACGATGCAGAAGCCCTGCGACTGGCACAGAAAATATTTCCTTGAAGTCTGGGGTTTTTTCCCCCTCTTTCTTTTCTGCTGTTGTTAATAAAACAATCTCTAAAAGTCAACAGCTGTTTCTAATGTGTAATGATTGAGGGTTGGCAAAGCCAGATTTTTTTTCCCCCTAAGTCTCAGAAAAATTCTTTTAAGAATACTAAAATTCCCAAGACACAAAATTAGATAGTTTTGCCTCTTAAGAGTCATTCACTATGAATTCTTATGGGCGAAATTACTGTGCAGGATAGCTAATACCTTAACAGGCTTCTTTTTGGCAGAGAACATAAGAAACTTCAAAGACCTACTTTAAAAATTCAGAAGCTGCAGCGTGATTAGGAGTTTTGCTAAATGAGAACAGATCAAAACGCTGTAGTCATACTGATAATTATAACTATGTCAGTAAATTTACCCAAGCTGTGAGAATTACTTTCTTACTAAATTCCTACAATGTTGTATTTTCAGCTTTGTACCTACCTGAGATTTTCCAGGATGGATTCTCTCAAGTAGAAGACATGTAAGAATTATTTCAGAAAATAATCCTCTTTTTCCCTTTTGTTATCTTTTTATCGGGACCCATCATTACAGCAGTAAAATCAAAGTGCACTCCGAGAACACATTTTCTTGGACGTACGCAACTTAATTAAAAACCATTCATTATCTGACATTGTCTCTCCAGGAGAGAATCACATATGCCAGCATGGTGTTTTGCTAAATTTTGGTGTTTGATGAGCACACCCAGCTTTCTAAGCAAGAGCCAGCTGCATCTGTGCTGAATCTCAGCTCCTTTTTCTCGATTCCAAATCAAGAAAATCTGTCTTCCACACAGACAAGTTTTAGCCTTGCAGTGCCAAGTCCTCCCATATCCAAGAACCAGAGGTATCAATCACAGAGTTGTTGGGGAAACTTTGAGTATGTAAGTTAGTGCGAGGCCACTGACTAGCTTAAATTAAGATATTCTTCTTTTTCTTTGGTTGCAAAGGAGATGGCTGGGCCCGACCTGCTCAGAAGAGCTTGTGATGCAGAGAAGCTCACTGAACTGCATTTTGTCCACGAGAAAAACAAAACCAAAAAAAGGCACCAGACTTCAAAGACCCTTTAGTGTTGTTTACAATGGGATGTAACTTCAGAGCTGGCCTACTACTGAAATATACCAAGACAAAAGATTTTCCAGTATTTTTAAATGTCATAATTCTGTACTGTTGCTCACAGCCATGCAACTGCATGGTAAGCAGCTCTCTGCTCATAACACTGCTCTGGTATTTAGAGGAGAGTCAATCCTAATAAAGACATTGTTTTCACATCCCCATTCTTACAGAATAGCGTTGAAGTCTTTGCAAAAAATCTGTATTCTTAATTCCAAGCATACCAGAAAACATCCAGCACGCACCTCTCAGCCTTGCTCTTTGGAGCCTCCTGAGGCTTCAGACTATTTGTAAAAACAATATTAAGAGGGGCAAAGTCTTTTGGACAAAAAGAAATAGAAAAGTGACCAGAAGAAATAATAAAAAAAAAACCCAGAAGGTAAGGACTGAGAAAGCAGAGAGTCGGGAAAAGAGCATTAACTTCAGAATCACTGTGAGAGATAGGACTGTTGTACAACACTATTTAATCTCAAAGTTAAAAAAATCTCCCCAAATCCTAGGGAATTAAGAAGCTATAAAAACCTTTGAGTTTTTAAGATGTCTTCCAGTGACAGAGTTAAGCAGGTTAGAGTATTTATCAAAAAGAAAATCAAAACACAACTCAGGCACTTAGTCTATAAATAGCTAAAACAGGAAAATGATGCTTGATGACAGAAGATAGCTCCTCTATGTGTTTAGCAACAGCACACACAATCCAACTTGTAGCTAGCAACCAAGTTTAAAAAAAAAAATATGGTAAAGCAAACAAAGTCAGGTAACTATGGGTTTCTTTAAACCTTATTACAAAAATGCAGAAATTACCACGCAGTTCTTCTTTAGCCTCTGCCACAACCACCTGACCAAGACTTCCCCCAAAACAGCCTCTAATGACCTTAAGAATCTATCCCTCTGAGCTTTAAAAGGACATCAGTTCCCAAGAAAAATATTTGAACCTCAAATAACTGTGTTTGATAGTATCTACTTACAGGTGAAAAATAAAGCCCCTCACTACAAAAATGATCAGACTAAATTCTATGGCTGTGTTAGGCAAGATCAGGACATGACAAGGATGTTATCATGTTATTACAAAACATTTCATAAAAATCAAAAGGTATATCAAGTATCCTGAAAATACATAGGGGAAGAATGGGAAGTAATTTCTTGGATAGGTACAAGTACATATGTTGTTTAAATTGTTTGCAAACTGGCATTATACCCTGAACTAAGACTGTCAAGTGATCACTCCCACAGAAAACAGAATCACGGAATTTTCATGGTTGGAAGGAACCTTTGAGATCATTGAGTCCAACCATATACACACCCCCCCCAAAAAAAAAGAACAAACAAAACAACCCCAAAACAAGAAGTAGAGAGTATAAAAGTAATAATAAAATAATAATAAAAGAGCTTTTGTTGTAGTAAAATCAACTTTTCTTCAGAAGACACTGATTTGGACCATTGTACACCAAGCAAAGGCATTTACTTTATGGCAATCCTTGCTCTCTATTTTGGAAAAAGGAGTAACATTTATAAACTTTCCTCAAATAAACAAAAAAAATAATTAAATCATAAACCCCATAGCGGACAGGAATTTTAGCTTTTTCACCACTGAAAGATTTGACAACCTGAGAACACCTAAGCACCCTCACCTTGAAATTTTTAAGGATTTATCTTCATACAACTGTAAAGCTGTAAGCCAGCAGTTTCCCACTTGAAACATGGGGGGTGATTTCCAGGTGGTTTTTGCTCTCAGCACCTTCCAGCACATCTTTCGCCACTCTGCTGCACACCAGAAAGATCAGGTGATGGACAGAACCAGATCTATTGCTACCACATGCTCAACTTGTGCCCTCGAAGGTAAACTTTCATGGAAAACAAATGCAGGGTTTAGCTGGTATCATGGCAAGGGAAAGATCTGAGAAGTAAGCAGGCAATGCCACAGAGAGGGAACCTCTCCCCAGCACTGATATCACACATGGAGGAGCAGCAGCCAACCTCACCGCCCAGGGCACTCCAGCTGATAAGGTGAGTAAAGGCTCATTTCATTTAGGCAATGGATCAGCTGTTCATAGGCAATGATTTCTTTTTATCATTAACCTCCTTTAAAAAAAAATAAAAATGAAAGAGACAATAACGTAAAGGATCTGCACTTTCTTCAATTTTAGCTGAATTACCAGAACATCATCAATAGTCTAAGAGTAAAACAAGTGTCTTTGTTCAGCTGGGTTCAGTTGGGTCCTCAAGCTGCCCTGCCATGAAGTGCTGCAGCAAGTTAGTAGTGGTAGATGAGAAACCGATGGATGAAACCGATGGATCCCACTTTGTGATGAACTCTGCAAAAGGGTGCTGAGGCATATTCCACCTGCTCCTGAACGAACCACCAGCTGCCAATGCTGTCCCCACAGCAGAGCAAAAATCTCCTGAGGTCCCATCCTCTTCAGAATAGTCCACCTACCAATGCTTTCTCTTTTTTGACAGACACCCTCCATCCCTGCCCCAAACACACACCATCACCTCCAGCCACACTTGGCCGGTCAGGTGGGAAGAACTAAATGGGCAAAGAGTTGAGCCACACTGAACGGCAGGGTGAAAAGAGTCAGAGAAGTAGTAGCACCGGGTAACCTCTCCTTGTAATTACAAAAAGCAACAGGGAGCACAGGGAAACCGCAAGAGCCCAACACAGACAGCACAAGTGCTTTTCCTGGAACAAAGCATAAAACAAAGACACTATTCAGATACAAAAGAGAGGTCTGAGCACTGAAATGATCATCAACTCTTCATTTTTACAAACGCTGTACAAGTCAGACCACAGGGACTCATTTACTTCACCATTCTTGGACACCAGTATCTTAAATATGCAATTCGGGAAAAAAAGCCAAAATTCAGAAATTCTCAAAAACGTATCTTTTTATTCATTTAACCACAAGCTCCAAGAAAACTTGGAGTTTAGAGTAAGTGTGAATCCATCCAAAATGCAGAAACTTACACTTCAAACAGGCTGAAAGTAGTTAAGGAAAAACATGTCCTATGGCCTCTATAACTGCAGGACAAGTTCCCGCTGCTCAAGAGGAGAGGCTGGGGGCTCCCCCGGTCACAAAAGGCTGGGTCAGCAGTTCGGGGCTGCAGCTGGCAGCCGGGAGCCACAGGCCATGCTCTGAGCTGGGATCAGCAAAGCCTGACCCGTTTCTCTTTCTCGGCTGCAGAAGAAGTACCCACAGTATGTTCAGCAACGTGGTAAATGCAATTGCGCAAGTTGGGCAAGAAGAGATGCTGCAGAACCCACCTCCTGCTGCACAGAATGGGCCACAGGTGCACCCAGTACAATGTAAGCTCTTGATACCAGCCAGGCATCCAACAGCAGTAAAACAAGTGCAAATATTAGTGTGAGAATACAGCCCGAGAAAGAAGAGGTGTTTTGGGATGTTCAGAGAATTGGTTTTGCTAAGACCGTGATCTATGCAACCCAAAAAGATCTCGAACACTGAAATTTGTACGTGGAAAAAATTCTTTCATAGCCAAAAACATGGAGAAGGATCACGCCAAAGAGTGAGATAATTAAGGTGGAGTTTAAATGACTAATAAACAACTGTAGGATTATAGAAATTTTAGAATATTTCATGAGTTTGCAGATGAGAACACTTTCATTTGACTGAAAACAGGTGCTTGGAAGAGGTGTCCCGTGCCTTTTTGCACTTCACTGGGCACATTTTTTCATTTTGTTTTTAAATAAATGCATTTCATCTCCAAGTACGTGTTCCCAGGCTCAAAATAAGACAAAGAGGAAGTCTGTCTGCACTTTAAACAGCACTTCTTTTGACATCGCCTCTCTTTTTTCCTAAGTCTGCAAAAGCATCTTTGAATCTTAAATTAAAACAAAATCTCAAGCCTGGCACAGATACGGAAGATTACAATCATCGTGCAATCCATAAATTGAAATAGACAAAATAACTCATGTGGTTATGTTTTTAAAACAGGTATAAATAGATAAATAAAGCAAAGCTTACCCTACTTTACAGGACACAACACTATCGGAAACACCAGGAAAATTCTAGATACAACAGTTAAAGAGGAAGAAGAGAAGCCTATTCTTCAAAAAGAAGGAGCAAAGGTACTCCACAGTCCATGCACAGAAGGAGAGAATTTAAAATAGCGGTAAATGTAAAAAGATGATTGTATAGCCTGCTGAACCAGGGTGTAAAGGACCGATCTCGGTGAGCTCCATGGGAACTAATGACAACATTCCCACAGGAACAGGCTTGGTCTGCACAGCAGCAGAAGTTAAGTTTTATCCCTATAGCAACACAACAACTTTCAGGTTCCATTGTGATATACTTCTATGCTACTGGCTTGCAGAAATTCAGTTAAATAATTTTTCTTAGAAGAAAATTTGATTCAATATTCTGTGTAATGTTCCTACTCAAGTTAAACCATGAGACTCTGACCACAAAAGGTCCTTGTGAAGGGAAGAGCTAACAAAAGGAACGGATTTTCTCTTCCAAGAACAGCAGAACAATTACTATAATACTCACTTTTCTTTCAGACCTCCAATATCTCTTTCAAAAATTCCTTTTTAGTTCTATTCTAATTAAACTTCAGAACCCTCAGCTGTTTAACTGCATACCTACCAATTCAAATTGAGCACAAAACATTTTAACAGACTGATAACTACAGTGCTTCAGAGAACAGCGATGTGCTGGATCTTCTCTGTTTGACTGCTCCTTTTCCATGCCCTGGACGGCACAATCTGCCTTTTTGCCAAGGAGATCAGCATAAGATGTTCCTTTTGGGACTGGAGCTCCTCTTTGTTCCTAAGCAACAGATTTGCATAAGCTGAAGAAGCAAAGAAAAATGCTTTTCACATCATTTACTGGCCCTGCCTGATTAAAGTAAAAGACAGGGGAAAGCAAACAGCAGCTGACAGTCCTTTGTACAACAGATTTGACATACTGTTAAGCTTTCAAAAATACATCTGCGATTGGAATAAAAAAAAGGCCCAGGAAGAGAAAAAGAGAAAACAAGAATTCCGGCACTGAATTATCCCATCCCAGCACTATAGTAAGTCTCCGAAGAATAGCCATATAATGGAAACAATTAATTTAGCATTAGACTCCTACGGGACCATGTGGCTCATGTTATGTTAACTGCTTTGCCCTGAAGTTGCAGATGGGAGGCGGGGGCAGAGCAAACTTCCAGAAGCACAGATCTGGGGGGGATATGTAAGGCTAAAGCACTGATTTTTATTTTTTTTATTTTTTTTTTTTCTTTTTAAGAAAAGCTCGACTTCCCAAACTAAAAGGTCTTTTTGTTCAGTCACATGTGACTTTTTCCTGCAACCTTCTTCATTAAGGCAGCCTACACTGCCACCTGCCCAGCTTCTGTCCTCTGCAGGTAAACATCACAACAAGCAAGCTCTTGTCTCTTTACACAAGCAATACCTCCACTACAACTGTGCAACCAAGGTTCAAGTGCTCAGTGCTACACCAGTCTTATCACCCCAAAACCCAAATTCTCTGCAGTAGTGGACACTTCAATAAGCAACGGCAGCACCATTAATGCAACCTAAAAGCTACACTGTTGTGAGTCAGTACCATTCCTCCCTCCCACAAGATAATCAAGGTCAGGAGGACACCACTGCTAACAATGCTGTCATGTAGCTGAAAGGGCTCGCTGACACACCAACCACCAGCACCCAGATGACAATCGGTCACGCTTGTCAAGTATCTATAGGCATTCCCTTCCAATGTCCTGGACAAATTCAATCACATTTCCAATGACAGGAACGACTGACTCTCTACTGTCATCACAACAGGTTATAAAGGAGAACTCCCAGGCTTTTTGGATAAAGCCTCCCTTCAAGACTGTTGGAGCCACAGTAGGACAGAATTGCCTTTCTTGATGCCTGCCACCAGGTGCAAGTCTACTAGCTACTTCCATTTAAAGCATCAGGAAGAAAACTCTCCCACAATTAGAGAACATCATATAAGCCTACCACTCCCATATCATAGCACAAGGCTGGAGTCACTCTATTCTTGCTAGCGAGCTAGAACAAGAGTGGGTTGATCTTTTCCTGCTGTGTTAGCAGCCAGCAGTAGCACATGGATGAGCACATACTAATTCTATCACAGCAGCACCAGCAGTGGAGGATGCAGCAAGTAATCACCAGGTATTTCAACAGGTAGCCAGGCTAACACTATGTATCTGGATTATCATTCTGCGTCTTTCCTCCAAAACTTCAAGATACAACTTCCTGATGATAAAATGTAGGGTCAAATGCCACACCCAGACAGGAACCTCAAGTGCAACGTGATGCATACCCTTCAAAAAAGGGAAACTATTTTATTTGAGAATCCTTTGCAGTGAAACAGGAGACCCCTAACCCTATAAAATTTGCCCCAAAGGCATCCCATACATGTGAACAAGGAAGGAAGGGCTGTCATGGCAGCTTTATTTGCAGCATGCCAAACTCCCCACTCTGCAATGGCACTTGTGTGACAAGAATTCACAGAGGGGTTTTGCTTGGTTCACTTTATCTGTGTAGTGAAGCCCAAGATACAAGTCTCCAACATAAAGAAAAAATAAATTAATCTGCTACTGGTGGGACTAAACGGCTGAGAAGGTTTGTGCTGGTTTATTAATTCTTACAGAGCTGTGTTAGTTCTGAGTGAACACAGAAAAAAAATGTATTAACGTATTGACCCTAAACTTAGGTAAGTATGAAAAATCCTTCTGCAATATTTGGCCTCTCTTCAGGCAAAAATGAAGTTAAAGATTTAACTGTTGTCTCATTCTAGACCAGGTGCGTTGAAATCTGTTTTGCTACACTTACTTGCCTTACCCCTTTAATACTCCCTGGTATAACATCATTGAGTTGTACCAGCTGCAACTTACATTTTGCTTGCCCTTCAGCTTCCAGTTCTTTCTTCTTATTGCTTCTTGACTAACTCCCTCTCCTTCTTGTCATGTTCTTTTCCTCTCACCCAGTCCCCTCTTCCCCTCCCCTGTTGTTTAATCTTGTTTTACTGCTTTGGCCATTTTGCTGTGCTGCTGCTATCTCCTGCAGCTGTCCTCAACACACATTTCTTCCATACTTCTGTTTCTGATTCTTCCGGCTGCTGCACGGGTACATTCAGAAGCAATCCTGCAAGGCATTATGGCACGTTCAGTGGTCATAAAGTGCTTTCTTGTTTTTTAATAAAGGTAATATTCCAAATGTAAGGATTCTGCAGAGGAGGAGGAAGGAAGCTTCAAGAGCAATAACCACCCCAGAAAGAAGACGAGAAAGCTTGTGCACATGGAATTAGCCTGTCATTGCTCAGATACAGCACTATTCATCCTGCAGAAAGACTGCTACCACAGATTGCTCATACTCAGATTTACTGAACATAGGTTTGGGTGGTTGTCCCTTGCATTTTGCGGGGTGATTGCCATTACTTTAATTTAAAAGAGCATACGCATGTTCCTATACTGAAAGGAGAAACGGATAGTGGGCTGAGCACCAGTCTGTCGCATTACAGGCGAGGGAGATAAGCCACAAAGATGGAAAGACAAGAGTCTGGAGTCTAAAGGTTTCAATCTAAGCAACAACACAACCCCTCAGCATTAGACAAACTTTTTATTTAAGCATGTGAGTTCTTGAACTATACTCTAATTTCACAAGCCTGGGGAGGAATAAAGAAGAATACATTCTTTTCTCAGGGGCAGGGAGGATAGCACTCTCATCCTGAGTGCAGTTCCAGACATGGTTGCTTTAGGATCAGTCTCCCTGCTTCTTGGTGGAGCCAGTCCATCAGCAGCCCCTGCCCTGGTAGGGGCAGTCTGCCCAGCTCTGCCTTCTGCAGCGTGTTCGCATAATGCATCCAGCTCTGTCTTACGGCATGTGCCTCCAATGCCATGACAGGCATTAAGTTTATCTGGCAATTTATCTTTGTTCCCTGCAATGTAAACCCACAGGTGAAGCTCTGGCTTTGGCACAGATTTACTTTAAGCGTAACAAGCCAGTGAAGGCTTCAATAAAAATGACTCTTCAAAACAGAGGCTGTGCACCATCATTCCCACTCCTTCCCTCTACTTGAAAGTATTTACACTAAAATCAACAGCACAACTCCCTCAGCTTTCACACTGATGCAAAAAAAATAAATGCATGCTCAAAAATAAGTTGAAGATAATTTAGGCAAATCTGTGCTATTCATGCTTAAAAGCAGCTTTTTATTTCATCTCCAACAGTTCAAAAGTGATGTACAATTTTTTGCAAAATCATGGCATTTTAAAAAAGGTCTTCAGAAGCTATTCAGGAAATCCATTTCATGGAGGACAGGGAGAATCAGACAAGAAGTAAGTTATAATTGAATAGTTCTCTTAAAAAATAGGGAAATACAGGACAGGGTGGAGGAAAAAAAAGGAAATAAGCAAATAGCTTTTATTTTCTTCAGCTTTCTTTTTCCTCTAAATGAGCTCATCATCTACAACATTTTATACTTTCATTTGTTATACAATACATGAAAGTATGCAGTTTCAGTGAAAATTCATCAAAAGCTTTATTTCTGGTATCACCTGATAAACATCAACGTTTATCTTGAGCAATGTCATGCTAGGTTACCTGAACTTTACACTCAAAATGTATAAACCAGGGAACTGTCCTTGTTGATTTAATACAGACCAGTGAATCCACTTAAAATAATTAGAGCTATGCTAAAAGAATACTATAAATCAACTCCAGGTCTATAGTATTTTTATTTCCTGCCAATAGAGTGTCCATATCCCTACCAGAATTAAAGTATTTTAAAGTGAAATACAGCATTATCACATTTTTATCTAGACCCTGGAAACAAATCTCTTGCATTCCTGTAGTGCACACAGGTAAGCATCTCTGAAAGCTCCTTGTAGCACTTACACATCTGGAGTCACTACTGAGCATGTCAGCTCTTGAGACTCATGCCCTAACAGAAAACCACAACACCGGTTTTGAAATCTGAGTGCTTATTTCTAAAACCAAAAGTGCCATTTTTTTCCCCTTTTACTTAATATTGTATTCATTCATAAGAACATACTGAGACTCAATCCTGCTAATCATTTGTAGAGAGTATCATCTAATAAACGTAATTCTACATGCTGTCTGAAGTCTTAAGATGCCTTTCAGTGAAGGGAGGGGAGGGGGAATGGAATTTTTTGTCCCGAATTAGTAATTCTTGGCTCTGAAATGATGGTTGGTCATTCTACTACCAACATTCCTGAAAAGCAGACCTACAGAAACCAGTCCCACAAGAGACTTGCTAAAAGACACACCGAGGAAATCTCCCAATGTCTGATCCAAGCATGGAGAAATCATGCAATTGCTTTGCAAACCAGGAGCGCTCGTGACCCAGGGAAAGGGGGGCAACCACAGTCTGCTGCCCTGACATATACCTCTTAACAAAAGCAAAACTAGAAGTGTCAGTTCCATATGTGTTACCCAATTATTTTAAACAAGAAAAGCTTTAATAAAGTAATCAGGTAGAACCTCCCCTCTTGTGGAGGACATTCACCTTTTAAACTGTGCCTATGCCAGGGCACCTGTCCCAGCAGCACAGAACCACAGAGCAGCCACCCAAATGAAGGATCACCACATTCACCTTTACTTCTCTCTGGGTATTGACAAGCGCTTCAGGAGAACCCTACTGCCTGACTTGGGAGGTGGCAAGTCCACACCTGGCAGACCACAGCTGGGTGAGTCCCACACAAGGAGCACTCAGCAAGCAGCTTATTTAGCTATGAAGGGATCTCCACCCCGAGAGCCTTCTCTCAGCTCAGTGCCTCACCAGGCTATGAGACTGATGCCCCATTTGGGTCTCTGCCAGCAGTAGCAGAGGTCTGGCGGGACAGAACAGTTATAAAAGATGTGAAAAGGGATATGGTAGCACAGCACAGGCTCTGCTTCTGCAGCAGGGATGACCACCTCCCAGTCAGGAAGGCTCAGATAGCTGGGCTTGCTCCCCGGCACCCCCAGCCAGATCCGCTCTCAATTCTGCTACCATCAACCTTAAATCACCTCTGCCACAATGGTCTTTCTCTAGAAATCTTATAGTTACAGAGCTATAAATTCACTTGCTGTCCTGCTGATGGTCAGCCCGAGGGGAGGTGGTAAGTGCCTGACAATTATTTGTGCCAATTAAACCTAAGTTTATCACTATCTTACTTTTTTCCAGCTAGAAGCCAGAGACTGACACTTTTCACAAAAAACGCTGAACTGACTGAAGACAGCATTTTCTCCACAACACATATATTTATGAATGCAATTATATTTACAGATATAATAGACCAAATTATACATACTGACACAGAGAAAATCTATTAAGTCCTATGAAGAAAACAAGCTTCAGGGATTTTTCCCAGTGTGTTTATGAGAGAGAAAAAACAGCTACCCAAAGGATTAGTCACTACATTTTTGGTGCCAAGAAATGTAAAGATTTTCTGCTATTTTATACCCTCTGCCTTCCTGTAGCGAGTCTCATTGATACATCATAGGTTAATTTTACCACTAGAAAGGTAGGTGATGTGGATTAATGGGATTCCTTAAAAAATTAATGGAATTACTTTAACTTATCAGTACTCAGATCAAAGCATACTCAAGCCCTACAAATGTCAGCTTCTAAGGGCAGATATATTGTAAAGAATCCTAACTAACGTCCATAGCTTAAAACATAAGTATCATTACTAAGTTCTCGGTAAGTTTTTGTAGGTATACAGCCATATTTCACTATGTTGAAATGTCCCTATTTCATCTTACTACATAAGATCTGCACAGGTGCACAAAAATATTAGGTGGCTTTCACCCCTTAGGCATTCAAATAACATTGTAGCCAAAAGCCTAACAAAATGCCCTACAAGAGTAAGTCGTTTTGAAGCCACATGTAACAAATTATATACTCTAAATACCAATAGTTTCCAGATATGTTGTATTTGCTACTCTCCCTCTCTGTATGACCTGAGAGCATGTTCAAATGGAAGCTCAGGACTGTTTACATGAATCACATTCCCAAGCACAGGCATGGATCCACATGAACCACTTCGCTGGCCATTCACGCTTGGTGTTTGCGTCAAGCTCCTGCAACATCCCTAGGTAAACAAGCATTTAATTTGGCTCAAGAATAATTACTTATTAAGTTGGAGCTTGCCATGGTAACTACAGCTATTTAAAAATACATAAACAATAAAAATTCAGAAGCTCAAACTGTCACCGTCTCAAGAGAACTGGAATTAATCATATAGCCAACTTCTGATTGATTATGATGTAACACGCCACCCAACACTGACGTTTCCTTTACTTGTTGGTACAGCAGAGGAACCACATGAAGAACTTGCCCCAAGAATGTAGAGCAACGACTGTAAAATGAGACCATCTTGATGCGCACATAAAATACATGTGGAAATTATACTAAAGTTAATCTTCTCTTGCATAGCACTGCAAGTGATTCTAACAGCTTTCAGGCCGAAGGACAAATAAAACTGAATCCAATAAAAGGAGCTTTGTGGGGATTTCTTGTTCTATCTTTTTGTTCCAGCTTTTCAGCTCAAATCTAAGCACACTGAAGCTTCTGCCTCAGCCTGAATATCTTGGAAATCTTTGAGAAACAAAATGAAAAATGAAAGTTGGATGACTCTGAGAAGAGAGTTACAACAAGATTGTGAAACCTGCCCTGGGAAAGAGCCACTTTTCAAAGCACCTCTCTCACATGATGAATAAACAAAGCACTAACCAAATCTTAAGAATAAGTAGATCAGACAAACTTTTAACATAAAACATAGAAACATCTGTTAATAATCTAGTTATGCTTCAAATTCTGTGTATTCAGTCAAGAGAATTTGTGTGTTCAAGCGCAGGGGACGAATTGCAGAAAACAACTGAAGAAACAAGAATTTCATTAGGCACCTCACTGTAAGAACTACCTGCTTTTGTAAGTCACACATTCAGGAGCTAAGAACTGCAGTCATGCTTGCCTGTGGAACATTGCCTTGTTTATAATGTAGGTATTTTTTTGAACAACTTCTGTAATTCAGCTCCTCTTAGGTTTAAATATTGTGATACCTACTAAGTGAGGTAACTTTTAGGTTAACATTGCTGAACACATTTCAAACACCACTTCACTCTCCTCAATATGACCCTCAACATGAATTAATCAAAGCCAAGGTTTGTGAGCAAAACATACCAAATCTTACTCATCTTCAGCAAGGCAGTTTGCAGGGTGCTTTGTTTATTTTTCTAAGATTTTGAGGTTTACTCACAAAATAAATACCTTAATAAATCAGGTGTAGCAATCTGAAAGGTGCAGTGGAGACATCAATCACATCATCCTTAAGAACAACAAAACAAACAAACAAAAACCCACCAAACAAACAGTAAGCTGCTGTAAAGACAGACTCATGTACCTTTCTTAGAGGGCAAGCCAAAGCAAGCTTTGACAATACCGGGACTAAGCCTTCCTGCTGTACCCCAATGCTGTACCGGCTGCTTCTGAATTCCTCCTACGCCTCCTTCCCTGCAGCTACAGGGACGCTGGCTGCCTACACCAGCTAGACTTCACAGACCAGTTGTCTACGAACACTTAAAAGAGCCTTTTACATTAAATCAGGAGGAGCTCTGTGTTTGAAAAGCCAAACAGAGTTTTAAAAAAGCTAAAGGAGGACTTAAGATAAAGCCAAGAATCAGAGCACTGAAGTAAGGGCTAACAGTGTGTTTTCAAGTACATATAGCTCAGAGATACTCAGCCTGAGCATAGAACAGTTTGTGTAAGTGCAATAATATAAACATAATCCAGAGATCATAGAACTGCATTACATTATTATTAGAAGTTCCATTTTGAAAAAGACACTAACCAGCAGCACTACGTATGTACATGTTCAGTAAGTTTATTGTAATGTAGTTGTGGCAAATAAGTACCTGGAATGTAATAAGGGCTGGAGTTGCTCATTAGCCTGAGCTTTCAATTTCCCACAGTTTACAGCAAAGCATGTCATGACCTTCTAATTAAGGAGAAATTCCCTCCGACAGCTTTCCTCCCCCCCCCAATACAAACACCACTTCAGGCAGACTGGTTCTGTCCCACAAAGACTACTTCCTCTTAACAGCCTCCCCGGCTCAACCAACCATTTACATATTTAAATGCTTCCCAAACCTGTCATCAAATGGCACAGGAATAAAAATCAAGGCAATGAGTGCCAGTTAGCAGAGCTGCTAGTGAACTACAGGAATATTCAGATGGATGATCAAGAGGGCTGGAGCACCTCTCCTATGAGGACAGGCTGAGAGAGTTGGGGCTGTTCAGCCTGGAGAAGACTCCAAGGAGACCTTATAGCAGCTTCCCAGTATCTGAAGGGCACCTACAGGAAAGCTGGAGGGGGACTTTTTACAAGGGCATGTAACAATAGGATGAAGGGTAATGGCTTCAAACTGGAAGTGAGTATATTTAGATTAAATATAAGGAAAATGGTTTTCGCTATGAGGAAACAGGTTGCCCAGAGAAGCTGTGAATGCCCCATCCCTGGAAGCATCCGAGGCCAGGCTAGATGGAGCTTTGAGCAACCAGGTCTAGCAGAAGTTGTCCCCGCCCACAGCACAGGGCTGGAATTAGATGATCTTTAAGGTTCCTTCCAGCTTAAACCATTCTATAATTATGAGCACGTCTGTCTCTGTTTCTTGGGTTTTCGGAGAGGGATGGGGTACCAGATCATCCATGCGGGGAGTCTCCTGCTTATATCGTTGCTCTCACTACAGCATAGTTATTTTAACGGGATGAAAGTCAACTTCTTCAAGAGGAAGCTCCTCGAACGGACACTAGATCCTCTCCTATACCCGAAGGGCCAGACAAACTCGCCTCCCCGACTAACCTGCCGACAAGGAGGCAGAACTCCCACCGCCGCGTTACGACCTAAAAATTAACTCGGGGGTTAATTAACCCCTCAGGCTTTCACCCACCGGCCGGGGCCCGCCTTGAGGGAGGCGGCCACTCGC
>VZRU01008637.1:106947-136889 GCA_013398155.1 Pedionomus torquatus
AAAAAAAAAAAAAAAGATGACGATTGATGATAATGTCAAGATTTGTGCTGCTTTCTCATTATTTGATACTGGAATTACAGCAGAATCACATTTTACCATCTGGATGTCTGTGCTCACGTGTAACACGAGGCATGCTTATCAAAACCATTTCAGAAGAGCCCACATCACACCATTCCAGATGCCCGACTTAGATCTCTAACGCCCCCCTGATTTCCTGCTCTCTCCTCTTTTGTGTAATTTACATACTGCAACAACAGTCCTTGATTAAAGGGATTCACTAGGTCTCCATGACCTGCTTCTCCCTCTACCCAGGCTTCTTAATTATCCCTGCTGCACTGAAAGCAAACCTTCTGGGCCTAGCTGAAGAGATATATATATATACATACAGATATTCCTGATAAAGCCCTTAACTGACCTCCTATCCGCAGGAAGATAGGTACAGCTAGACTTAGGATTTCAAACACCCCTTTCTTGAATGATGCTTTTCTTAAACACAGTATTTAACCCATGTTGTTGTAGTAAAATTGATATCAACTAGAAAAATGAAATGTAACATGCAATTGAAGCAATCAAGGGAACCAGCCGCTGCTGCTAGAAGTTCTCTATATGGCCCCAATCCTATTTGATCATTTATGGAGAAATAGTAACTAGACAATAAGGAACTAACTACTAGACAGTATAGCCTTGTTGGTAAGCAAGCAGGGTATTCCAGTCAAGAGAGTGATGAACTGTAGGCTCAGTCAGCAAACTGAGAAAACTACCTGGAACTGCCAAGATTAGAGTAGAAGTAGGTAAAGGGCAATTTTGTCAGGGGGGATTGCGACCACCAACTCATTGACCACCTACCCAAATGAGAGGACAACAGAAGAAGAGTAGGCACAATAACTTACATAGGAAGTGAAGAGATCTCGATCAATCATAAAGAGAATAACAATGAATATGTATTAACTGTTAGACTATGTAATAATCAGTGTATAAAAAAGGAAATACTTGAAACAAAGGTGCACTCCCATTTTGGGATAAGCACCCCAATTCTGTGCATTAATGGAATAAGCTTGGAGATACTTCTGCTCTGTTATTGGCTTGCACACTGGGTAAAGAACCCAGATTTGGGACAACAATGTCTCAAATCAATGTCCCAAAGATCACTGACTAATGATCTTTAACAAGATCTGTACCACTAATGTATCATGCTTCTGATAATTTCTGGTACAGGTATAGTGTACATATGAACATCAGATAGTATGGTAGTAACCAGCTAAATGGGATCGTCTGAAGATTAGATAAAACCTTTGTTCAAGATACTGTGCTAGCCACGTACACCCACAAGACTACTTCCTGAATTCCAGCTACTTTAATTCTGTTTAATTTCTTTCTTTGGGCTTTACAGTATTTATCCAAAGTCAATGAAAGGAAGTCTTCCACAAGAGCCCACAGGAATCCACAGAAGAGTTCCATTTCACAGCAGCCTGAGAGCTTCCACATTAATCTTGTGGTCCTGCCACAAAGTGTCTGCTATGTCCAAAATGCTGATGTACTTATTACTCTTGCACCTTTCCACTCAGATATTTCAGCTATTAAGCTTAATAGCACATCTAGGTATTCTTTTTTTTTTTTTTTTTTTAACCTGCTGAGCCCAGAGATCTTTTCATCCTCAGAAAAGAGAGCTACAGATGAAACTGTCACGACCTAACACAGAGAGGTATTGATGAAGCCATGACAGGCAATGGCCACAATGGCCCTGAGAATAGGACATCATGCAAATCTACAAAGAAAGAAAATAGATAGTTGTCTATACATCCGTTAAAAACTTAAATCTAAGCTCTGGCAACGTATCAGCCACCTGTCCATACTCTAAAGGGCTGGACAAGATTTTTTTGCACAAGTTAGAATGAACTTCATTTTTTGTCAGATGTGGCAAGTGGTTTAAAGCACAGGAAGGCTACAAAAATACATGCTGCTATACTACATGTAGCAACCCCTCTCCTCTGTTCTAGCCCTCAGGAGGTAGGCACCTAGATAAAGGGCACAGCACTTGGGACAGTTTAAGCAGAAGACACCAAAGGAGAAACCAGCAACTGTCTCAGAGGTCTCAAAGAGCAGCCACATCAGAAAGCATGAACCTGCCCACAGCAGGAAGCCTGGCCATCTACCTAAAGACATAACTCCTACAATCACTACAGCCAGGAGCTCTTTGCTTCATAAAGACTTACACAAATGCGGAGTGATCTGGTCACACACAACTACCTCTAACTCCAGGGAAAGCCAGATTCCTACCCCTGAAAGCAAGTGTGGTGCCAAGAGCACAGCTGCCAACAGCGAGCATGCTGGTCATTCATAAATACCCATTAGCACATGATGAGACGTGCAGCTCTCCAGCTCCAATTTCCTACCCAGTGCTGAATACCACTGTTTCGTATGGATTTGAGCAAGCAGGGTTTCCTACTTCTGCTTTCCAGCTCCCCAAAACACCAGACAAACGTTCTGTTGCTAACTCAGAGGGATTTAACTCTTTACCTGTAAAGTGGGCTCATGTCTCCCCACCCTGCTTTCCAAGGATGCTGCCTGCTGTGCTGCCAACCACACCACAGTCCACCCATCAACTCCCTGACAGATGTGAACAAGCTCTAAATCCCTTCTTGATACTATTATAAATTACATTTACTTTCCTTATGCAGGACATCAGAACAGAAACCAAGGCACGTATGCCATCCCACCCACTCTTCACTCCAGCCTTGCCCCTCTAATGCTGGTAACTATTAGCCACCTTAGACTCCAAAGACCTGTGACTCCTTACTGCTTTCCCAGCAACAAACACACAGTGCAACAACGAGCCTCTGCACAATCCAATAAACATGAATTGTATCATCGAGGAAAGGTTTTTCTGTAAACATGCAAGAAAGTCTAAGAGGAAAGCTGGCAAACTGTAAATCTCTGCAGTGAATAAGGTTAAAAAGCATGTCAGAGGGATTTTTTTTGTATTTGTAATCAGCCTGCAATTTAGAGAGGCTATCTTTTGTTCATGCTACCATGGAAACCATGAAATCAACAACTGGCTGTTAAATTTTTTTTTGTATCACGTCCTGAAGGTTCTAGTGGTTAATTAGGGGTTATTAAAACTAAACAGCAAAGAAAGCATTAGAAAATCTGCTAAATTGGCAATAAAATGTCGTCTGGAGACTACAGAAGCCCATAGGAAGGAAAAGGATAAGGAAGAAAAGTACTAAGCTAGATAGATAAAGGTTTCTATGCTGCAACTTCTATGAAGTGCATCCAGAAGTTAAAAAAAGAACAAAATAAAGATGGAAACGAAGTATAGATGAAACTGTGACAGCAACCAATAGTGAAGTGGGTTTTTTTCCACAGGACTTTAGACATCGGACATAACATCTTACCATGAATATTATCATCTTCTCCAATACTACCTAACCCAGATTCATGCCCGCTGTTCCACCCATATCAGTGCTGCTTTTTAAAGCTATTCACTTCTCTCTTGTACATCATTTAAGTACTTTATTCTCATGTTTCAAAAAGTCAAGCAGGCCCTTTCTGTGCCTTAGCATAAAATAAAAGAATGATCACTGCGAGCATGATTTAAACATTTTTTTTTTCTTTCTAGTTTCAAGCTCTCTAGGATCAGAATAATCTGGCTGTGATTGTAGACCAGATTATGCTCCTGCTTCTTCAGTAATTCATTAAGACATCTTCTCCATAATCAAGAATGACTTTTTTTAAAGCTATAAAACAATTATTTCTTAGTTCATGCTTTTTAGATCAGATGTATTTAGGGGAAAGCACATGCCTTTTCTCATTTAAATACAGACCACCTTTTTGACGTCATGAAAGCAATAGCTATGAGCATGGAAAAACGTGTACTAAGAAAAAAAAATAATTTCCTTGAAATTTTAAAATCTGCCACCTACTGGGCTTTTCCAAGCATATGGTTTTAAATCAGAAGATACCTCCTTAGACACTTTTAAAGTTCTGTTTCTACATGCTTTGCTGAGTATTTTATGCTTTCCTTTAGGTAGGCCTGATGACAATTTACAAAACAATAGACTATGACCCTTTAAATATATACACACACACACAATAAATCCCAGAAGTACAAGTAAAGCACATTCAAATGCTAGGTCTCCTCCATCAAAGAGGAATAGTGTCTTAAAGTTATGATTCAAACCAACTCAGAGATAGCTGTTAAAAATGGGAATTTGGAAACAGGGCCAAAAATGTCCAAAAGGAACAGATCCAGGACAGAATCCAAGTCACAACACTGCTCTGTAAAGAAATCAGAGAATGTTACAAGGAAATTCAGGCAAATAAATAGCTAAGATACCCTAAGCCTTGCTAGAAGCCTTCTTTTTTTCCAAACAGGTAAATAGTTGTTTTAATTGCTGCCAGGGGACTGATGAAAAGGTCCTGGTGGCATCACCAGGTGTGCACACTAATAGAAAGGACTTATTTTTCTATGGTTCCAATGAAAGAGAAAGGGCTGCCTAAGACAGGCTCATTAAAGGGAATTTGTCAGCTGACTACTACCGACACACAAAAAGCTAAAGATGGAGGATGTCCGTGACTAGAATTGGCCAACATCACCAGAGCTAGATTTTTCTACTGTGCTTTTGTGAGCAAACAAATACTGGAAGCTGGCTGAAAAATGGCACGCAGGCATCATCCATCTCCAAAGTGCACAGACGTCTCTCTTCAGAACATAAGGTTAGTTCCTAAGCAAGAAATTGGGCAAAACAGCAAATTCTTTCACTTGCACGGGGTCTTTCAAATGAAATAAGTAAAATCTCCAAAGTGATTTACTAGAAATTACTGTTTCAACAACGTGAAGGATCTTTCCCCCCTATCTAGCTAATATCCAAGGCAAGTCTATGAAAAGCAGTAATTTCACTGAAGGTAAACACTGTACAAAAAGGAGAAATAAAGCAACAACTCGCTAGAATTTTTAAGAGCACATATACTCAAAAAGAAATGAAGCGGTGCATACAAGCACTGAACTTCATAGTGCCAGTACACCTTTTAAAGCTATTATGAGTATGCTACTCAGTTTTACTCTGAACAAGAAACATTTAATAAGGAATACACACTGTCTCTACATGCAATAAACAACACAGAATGTCAAATGAGAAACAGTCATGGTAAACTATAAGCACAAATCACTTCTGTTAACAAGTAGCCACCTACCACAACAAACATCCACTTGGAAAAGCACGTTGCATGGTAGCAGAGGATAATGCAAACACATTATTCTAAGGCAAAACCTGTACTCAGGCAAACAAAAAAGACAATGCTGCAGGGCAGCAGAAAGTTTCCTAGTGTTATACTTCCCAAAAGAAATTTCTTTTTCCTGAAAACATTTTGCGGCTGCAACTTGGAAGAACCTTTTCAGATCTCCTGTTCAAATATGAAGATGGACACTGATATTCTTATGAAGTAATTATTAGTTCACAGCTTAAAGTATGGGTTTTTTTAATACCAGCCACATATTGTCACCGTGAGTAGTAATATACTTCATTTACCTTGCAGAAACAGCTCTCAAACTTTGTTACTAGCTGGATTTCAGCAGAAACACACACAATGGTGAAATTCCAATTATTAAACCTTTTATTTACTCAAAGAGGTAAACAGCTAAGATTGATTCTCCCTTTTGAGATGCAGGTGTACCAATGTCAGAATCGCAGAGAAACTTCCACGGGGAGGAGACAGGGCAAGTCATCTTGTGCAGAACACATTCCACATTTACTTCTCTATAAATGTACCCTTCCATAATATAATCTACCACTTTAGAAGAGATTAGCTATTAGTTGTAAGCCTTTTGCAAACAAATCTTAGGAAGAGAACGGTCAAGTCATATCTGACTACCTCTGAAACATCTCAACAATCCAACAGCTAATATACTACACACTGTGACCTTGATCCTACTTAAATAGACAAGAGCTACCACTAATTAGTAAGCATCTGATCATTTAACATAAAAAAATACTGGCAATTTTACATGCTGCAATAATCCATTTTCATAAATTATTCTTGTATTTTTTACATCAGCTTATTATAACAGTCTGTTCCCAAAGAGTTCTTAAGAACCATTAAGTAAATACGATGAATTCCTCTTAGCCTTTTTTCACAGGAAAAAATGGCCAAATATGAACACAACCAACATTTTGAATAATAAGAATTGATTCACACCACTCCACATTGCCCTGCGACCTATTCACAGCTACAAAATTAATGGAAAAAGTAGATCAGCAATTATTCATACTTTTTTAAAAAAAAATCCTTTTTACAGCATGAGGTACATTTTATGTACTTTCAAGTAAGATTGTTTACATGGGATGAATTCTACACTGTACATGATTTTTGATGGCGAAGCATATATATACAGAGAAAAACACTGCCACAACCAATACACTTAAATATCTGTACATCATTTACATTTTAAAATATTCTACAGAGCTCCAAACAGTCAGCTTCTTTTAGCTATTCACATTTCAAACTGGAGTGTAAAACGCTTACGGCTTTTTAACAAGAGAATTTCAGCAAAAACGCTGCTTTCAGTTCTTTAGAAATTCACATTCAGCTGTTAACTTTGTTCCATGCCAGCCATCAGTGACAAAGCTAAAGATTCCACTGCAAAACCAAACCATAAAAAGTAGTTAGTATTTGCATTTTCAGCAGTCTGCAAGTATTTATTGCAATATTCAGTTCTGTAGTTTAAAAGACAGGTTCCAGTTTATTTTTTTTAATTGTAACACTTCAGGATTTACGACGGTAAGACATTTTATGAATCTCTGACAGTGTAGATAGTATTCCACCACTTTCATCATCAGTTATACATTAGTTACGTCAAATTGTAAGAACTGGTAAGAAATTAGGCCCTTTGAAATACTAACCACTATACATGGAAAAAAAAAAAGAATAAATGTTACGGGGGATTATATGCAGTAAGCCATTTGTACAGACGACTCTTGCAGACAAGCTCTTGTAGACTGAGTAGCAGCGATGTCAGATATTACCTCTTTTAGAAACCCATTAGAGCATGCACCTACATCTCAGCTAACCCCATTCAGCAGGTGGTCCCCTAACTCAAGCAATTTAAGCTAACATCCAGCTGCAAGTAGAAGCACAAACATGTCATCTGCTGCTGCTTCTGCTACTGAGGAAGCAAATTCCAACAGATGCACAGAGCCAGAAAGTCAGAGCAGTTGCAGCTCAGGCAACTAAAGTATTTTCTGTTCAACATATATCACAGCTGCCATCCAACAGCAACACAAAGAATGCTTCTCTATGCCCTCCAGAACTTAGTTTAGCTCATTTGTTTAGAAAACTGTCACTTGCTTAGCTGCATCAGCATCCCCTTCATCAAGAAAAAAGGTGAACTAAAGATAATTGTAATTAAAATAAAAAGCGTGGTAAAAATACTTCAAATAAATAATGAAGTTAACTTATTAACAAGTAAGGCTCCACATCTGTCTGAATAATTCACAAAAAGAGGTTAAGACGTACAGACAAACATTAAAATAGATTAAAATGTAAATACAGTCCTAGTAAAGCTTGTGTCTCAGTAAGTGCAGATATGTGAAAAGCCTTATGTACTTACAGTGAGGAAAAGAGCCTCGACAGACAGCTTTGTTGAGAACAGTCACTAGAAACATGTGACAGTTTTTAAAATCGGATTCCATCTTCTCTATGGATTCCATCCTGCAAATCAGTGTAACAGAAGAATGCTTAACAGAGTAACACTACATGACCTTCAAAATAGGACCAAAATGTCACAGTAAATGACAAAGTGATCTTTGCATAGCATTTTGGCTTGAACTTATAATATTTCAGTTATACATGTGTATACTACTTCTAGAAAACCAAGGCAATTGACAGGAGCATCTGAGCGCTATCATGATTGCATTAATCATTTCTTCATCTTAGAAATCTTTGCAGTTACTAGGAGGAACTGTGTACTTCCAACTAATAATAGTTATTTCCACAGAGCTTTGTGTTTCAAGACAGCCATTCCTGCTCCCCGTTGCTTCAAAGCTCTGTGGGGTAAATCTATGCTGCCAAATAAAACAGGGACACCCACACTGTTTTACTATCAGCTAATTCTTGAATTCCAGTTTGGGATGTGCCAGCTAAAGCTTACCAGAGGAGGGGAAATACACAGTTCACAAATAGTCACTCCTTTCCTTTTTCCCCTCTCCCAAGAACATGCAGCTGTCAGCTACATTAGCCATGACTTTTTCCCCACCACAAGAGCAGGCAACCACACGCCCCAAGTTTCGTTCTTTTATCAACAGCCTTCACAAATTATTTCTGACACTGAGTTGGGAAAGCACTCCAAAAATAGGAACTTGTTAATACCACAGGAGAGTGGGATCCAAGTTCTAGGTAGCATTTGTGCCAAAGAGAATCAGTCGTGAAAAATATGGATGTGAGCCAGTCAGCACGAGCTGGCCTCAGGGCCATAGATCAAACCTGCATTAGACGCAGCCTTGGAGACTTGCCCACTATCATCCATCCTTCAAGCAGCAGGTTACACAAGCAAAAGTATAAAGTATAAACTGGGAGAGGAGCGGCTATTTAACAGCCCTGCAGAAAGGAACCTGGGGGTGCTGGTCGACAGCAGGCTCAATGGGAGTCAGCAGTTTGCCCTGGCAGCTGAGAAGCAAACCACATCCTGGGGCGTATTTTTACCACAGATTTTTTTTTACAAAGACTTTATAAATTGGACAGTCTATATTAGAAAAATAAGGAGGCTCATAGATTAGATTCAGGTAATTAGGTTTTTTTAAAAGGAAAACTAAAATGTATTGCCTTCTCGAATGAAAGCCAAACTAAATAATCCCATTTTCCATAAACTGTTAATAAGTTGGCAGCATCTAGCTGCCTACAATTTCAAATCATCGCCAGAAAACATGATTATAAACCAAACATGTGAACCTCTCATTTTGCCATTACAAATAAATATGAAAAAAAGAAAATTCTCTCTGTTGATATGCTATAAAATCTTTTCAAATACTTAGAAGTTATATATTGGCCACATTTTTAATTAGAAAATCCTGAATGTCACCGACAGAAGTGCATGAAACTTCTCAGGTTCTATCTACCATAAATTTCACTTTTGCTAAGTAGCAGCAATTAGCCTCTGCTATCTGCTGTTAAACCCTAGAAAGTCCTGTTATTTCACACAAAAAAAAATATCTAGAAATCATATTCTGAGCTGTGATATTATGATGATGTAGAATTTCAGGTACATATACTTACTTCCAAGCCCCCAAACCAGCCTGCCAACGGTCTGCAAACATCAGTACTAAATTTAACACTTTCATTATAGCTTCTTTCACAAAGCTCACCTAAAACAACAATTACAACAAAAGAAATAACTGTCAGAAATTCATTGTTAAGCATAACTATTTTCATTATTAAGCTGCAATACAAAGGTATCCCATGTCATTTATTCTGATCTTGTAAAAACAATCTTCTTCTAAATACAATGTGATTCTTCTAAATCTGTTTCATATTTTCTAACTAATTTTGTGGCTCACTATTTTGATTAGCATTATCCCCAGACAGTATTCGGGATACAAAGCTACAATACTATCCATGTACCTCCACTTCCTGCCATTCCATTATATATAATTCCCATTACATTTCCAAGCTTCAGTGTGTTCAAATCCTTCCATCTCTTAAAAACGAGTCCTATAAAATCTGATATAAAGAATTTAATTTTATCTTCTCGTCTTGATAGAACTGAGCTGAAACTTGCAACAGGAATTGGATCTCAGTGTTAACTCTTGAAAAACTACCAAAGAACCTATATATCATTTAGTATGTATGAACTGCAAAACAGACAGCATAATTAACACTAAACAACTTTCTTGTTCTGTTAAATTTAATGTATCAAATATGCTGACATTTTTACTCACCTTTTCTCTCAGTAAGCAGCGATCATGGATTGTAGATAGATATCTGTAGTGAATCTTTATCAATTGATCTAAATCTTTGGCTTCTTCTACCTGATGCTGAAACTCCAAGCCTGTACTGTGAAGAATCTTAAGAAGATGACCATAATTATTAAATTCCTGTTGCACACAAGGCTTTTATGCTTATAATACTCAAGACTCTCTTCCAAAACTGTTTGGTTTGTTTGTTTTTTAAAGAGCTTAAAATTGCCAGATTCATTCACTCTTCCCTCTCAAATTTTACCTTCTCAGCCACCGAATGACATTCCTCATATAAACAGGAATACTGCCGTTGCTCAAGGGCAAACAGACCATCCTTGAGGGAGGCAATTTGGAGCATATTCATTTTATTTAAGACCAAAAAAAGGCAATAGCAGAGCAGATAAAGGCACTGCCTGCAGATTCGTATTTGACAAGCCATGAATACACTTTTGGATCTGCGTAATAAAGATTTTTGAGAAGGATCCATTTAACTAGAACATCTGTAGTAGCACTTTTATAAGCATAATTGCTCTTAAGAGAGTAACAGCTTACAGAAAACTGTTTTTACATCACTGGACTTCAGTCTTCTAGCACTGGGATCAACAGTAAAAAGAACTAATAAATATCTAAAGATCAATCATACACACATAGAACTTCTAAAGCATTTTTAGAATTACTGATTCAAAACTGCCAAGTTAAAACTGAAACATGTTTAGCTCAAAATTATTTTGCAGCAAGAACATTAGACTAAGATTTTGCTCTTTATTTTGATGGTTTTTTTTATTTTTAAAATAAAAATTAATACTGCATCCTCAGTTACAAGTTCATAATATAAATGAAATTGTGATATGAAGACAAACCCTAGTCATGATGTAGTTGTGCAGGCTGTTAACAAAATGCATAAGTTTCACTCGTAAGAGGAACATGCGATGTATTTGCTGTTTTATACTTTCTGTTTGTGGTCCAAATAGAGGACGTGTTCCTTGTTCTAATGAAGTTCCTTCTTTAACCTGTGGGGTTTCTGCAGCACAGACTAGTTCTAAAAAGAAAAGAGTATTAAAGTACTTATGAAGACAAACTGTGGCTAAAATGTTACTGAAATTTGTTATTTCTTATTATTCTGCACACAATACCAAAGTAGAATTTTTCTTGTAATCCAGATGTGTTATTAAAATATAGCAACAATATACTGAGTAGTTTGACCGTACATGTACAACACAATTTGATAAATACTAGAACAGGAATGCTATTCAAGAGCTAAAGATTATGTGAAAGCATTAAAAATATATATGTATATATGCATCACAAATAAATGTGTATACTATCTTCACAAAGGGTAAAAAGAACCTTAGCACACAGCACAAAAATTTTAAGCAACAAAAAACCCACATGCTTTTAGGAAGAGAATTTAAGTGATATACAAAACACAGACAAATCCATGAACTTTCTAATTTAGTTTTCTAAGATATGACGTGTATCCACTTTATAAGGGACCCGATGAAGAAGACACTAAGCAATCTCTTTCTACAGTCCCCAAATATTTTAAGTTGCAGCTTAGAGTATGTAATCCCAACCATCTAGCTTACTGTTTCATTCTTAAATAAGAGTATTTTTTAAATCACATTTTCTGAACTTATTTGCAAGGTATTACTCATAAAAACTTGGACTATACATAAAGGAAAACATTAGGGTGTGGCAGACAGACCTTCTTTCAACAGCAAGGTCTGAAGAATGAAGTAACAAGTTTCCAATATAACTGACTAGACCTGAATTGGAGAGACAAAAGGAAAGCATGAATAGTGTTGTCCCTCAGGCTGAAAAGAAGTTAAAAACACACCCTGTTTAATCTATCTAATTTGCTAATAGAGATTACTATTTTATAGAATGAATTAAAATTGTAAACGGTTTATACCAATTACTGCAGAAAGCAGCAAAGTATGCATATCCTTAGAACACAGAGAAAGTTTTTAGAGTATCTTTCACTGAAGAAGTTTCTTACCATCAAATCGTAAAACATCTAGACTATACTTGGCCCACTTTATTTGCAGTAAGAGCAGGAAAACTTGATTGTAGATTTTTTGGCACTCTAAACTTATAACTATATCCACAGGCCAAGGAACCTAAGAAGAGGAAAGAATATCAAGACAGAAAACATAAGTCATTTTAATACAGCATTTCAAATCTGTTAAAGAATTACAGCAACATTAAATCACTACCTTGTAACTCAATGTCAAACCATCTAAGGTGTGGACGGGGAGTTTCTTCTTGGCTGTATCAACACTCTCAAATGATATAGACAACCTATGCAAGGAAACAAGTGATGTGACTGGTTATAACCTATTTTAAATTAGTGGTTAGTTGTTTGATTTTTTTTTTTTTTTTCCTATTGCTAAATACCAACTGTCTGATTTACTTTGTGGGATTTGGGTATAAGAGCTGACAGCAGCTCAAAACTTCATTAAATCACATTCTTTCAATGAGTATACTAGAATTAGTATCGTGCTATGCAAGTTAACTACATTGGTACAGGTAAGTGTGAAAGCAACGTAACTAACCAACATTTTGTAGGATTTTGCATTTTACCTTGCACTATCCTCTGGATAGCGTTGCCCAACTGCTTCTTGAAGTTGAACATTTAAGAAAGCAACATTCTGCCAAGTTTCCTTTTCTCTAATTTTATCAAAAATAGATGTATAGAAGTCGTACATGGTATCTCCGGCTTCAAGTAAGAAAAAGTTTCTCATCGCCTGCAAATATTCTACAAGCCTAAACAGGAACAAACATATAACACTTCCTCAGTCTTAATCATACAAACGAATCAAACAGCTGTTACAGAAAAAAAAAAATAATCTTAAAAACCCTTCACTACACGAACTCAGTATTGAAAGCAAACTGAATGTCCACAGTAAATCCTTTGCTTAACCCTCAGATAGCCTTCACATGCATTCAAATAAAACAAAATAACCAAGCCCATTTTTCCTATAAGTTTTAACAGCCCCACTAAACTTCAACAGAAACAATCATCATATTGAGCTATCTTATGGGCTAGGCAATTCTCAGAAATAGCTTAAGAGTTTGGAAATCCTGTCCCTTACCCTAAACAGAATTTAGGGAAGGACATGAAATTTCAAGGAAAGTTCTGTCTAAGAAGAGACTTTAATATGGAACCCCAGAAAATTATGATAGTGATGCTCCTTTTCAGATAAAATAGGAAGAACAGTACTATCACAACTCACAAGAATCGTGATCATAAATACAGTAAATTCAGGCAGATTAAAAGCATCACAACTTACAAACACCTGAAAGGTAAAAGGAACAGACCATTTTACTCTAAGTAACAATAAAAAAAAAATACCACACATACTATCCTTTTGACTAAATTTTATAGTATCATAACTGAATCTCATATTAAGTACATATACTCTAGCTTGCTAAACTTTGTCTTCCAGATTCAAATAGTAACATTAATAAAATCACTGCTTGAAACAATTGTTTTGTTGAACATCCACTGAAGAGAAATGACAGCTTTGCTGTGGATTTAAGCTAGTTCCTACACAGGGTTCTATCACATTAGATCCCCCTTTCCTCCTTAAGGATTTTATTTCTATTATCAAATTGGAGTAAAAATAAAATATATAAGATTCCAGCTTTTGATGTATGGTATTCTACTAGTAATAATAATAAAAAAAAATAGTAAGGAAGTCCAAATTATTTTCTTACCTATAATCCTTCTTTAAAGTTTGCATTAGGTTACCACAGCATTCCAAGTATTGCTTGTCTATGTGCGGATAAAGGCAAGACCTCAGTGTCAGTTCAAAAGTCTGGCAGGTCACTGATTCCGAGGATCTATCCACACAAACATCCCCGCCAGTAAACTTCTCATGAAAGTCACTCTGTTCCAAATATAACCTTCAAAATAATAATAAAAAAAAACCAAAAACACAAAAACCAAACTACTTAGGGAAGAAGGTTCATAATTCATACAATATATAACTAAAACAAAAATGTCATACCTTCAAAGATTTTAATTAAAATTGGATAAAGTATATGGTACAGAAGTAATAAAAGCTGTTTCATAATTTGTGTATATATCTAGCCTATTAAGTGATCCTTTGTATTAGTTTTGTAAGACAAGGCATAAGGATATCAAAAAGGATGGCATACTGTATTCACATATTTGCTTAAGGAATAATTACGAAAAAGCAACATGAAGTCAAAACACTATACAGCTTAATAAACAAAGGCATTCTCATAGAAAATTTTAAAACAATAGTGTGTATATCCAGCAGTCAGATGAACTTCCCAGGAAAGAAAAATAAAAATGAAGAAAACAGAGTAAAAATTTGAACAGAAACAACAAAAAAGCAAAACCTAACAACAACAAAATAACAAGCTAGTAAAAAAACCTACAACCTAGAATCAAAACCCAAACCACCACCACAAACACTAAGAATTGGTTTGAGGCATCTTAAATATAGGCTGTCTATATGATATCTGTCTTATTGTATCATGGGAGGAGAGTATCTGCAGTCTAGCTGAACCCATTGTAAGAGGAAGGCTGGCTCATAGCAGCTATCACCTTGACAGACTGGATGAGTCAGACATTGAATTAATCTTTCAATTTTGACAAACAGAATAGTCCCAAAGAACAAAGGAAGCAATAGATTCTTATCTATTATTAATCAGTTTCTTTAAATCAAACTCCTCCTATGATTGAAATGAAAAGATGTAAATCACCAATTAGTATTTAGGAAAACATAAATAGCTATTTCTCCTTTGTAGTCACAAAATAAGTAGGATTTTCAGAGTTCATCTACCCTGTTAATTTCCAAAACACTTACAACCTCTAACATGACTTCCCTCATTGTGAAGAATGAGGAATTTTCATGCAATTAACAAAAATTTTTGAAGACTTTTGAAGTCAAATTATTTCAGAACAGGAGAACTGAAGCTGCATTCTTCAAAGAATATACCTGTTGCAAATCAAAGACACCACATGCAAATTCAAACCAAATACATTTCAAAGTTTAGATTTTATAACAGCATTCGCTATTAAAACGCTTATTTGCTAAAAGCCTGTTATGATATAGACTATTCCCAATTTCTACCCTAACAGATGCAAGTAGCAGATTCTTCATTGATTTTAATGTTTTTTCTTTAGCTAAGCATAAGGGTATTGTTTACTTAGCTTCTGTCACAGACTGTTGGTGCTCCTTTTTTTGTCTGCACTTGCTTGCTTTCAGCCGCAATAAAAATTTGGTCTACCAAATGTCACCAGGCACAACACTGCACTCAACAACACAGCAGGAAGACCATTCATTACCTGGCAAAATTAATAGCCAGCAGCGGGTCATGGACGTCATCCAGTTCCAAGTGTCTTTCTGCTATAGACTGCATCTTTATCAGGCTCTGCTTTGTGGCCTGCTGTTCTGTAATAATATCTGGAACAGAGTCTTCTCCGTGCCGCAGGCGAGACTGCACCGATTCCAAGAACAGTGTATACAAACTCTTTCGTTCAGCATCTAAATCGGGCAACATATTCCATGGTAAGATTCCGTCCTAACAGAAAACATGACCTAAACTAAAAGAAGAACTCCATAGCCCAACATTTACTTGCTAACTTTTAACATCCTAAATTTAGGCCACTATTCAGAGAAAACCTCAAATACATATTTAACTAAGTATTGCTAAAACAGTAGGACTACTTCAATGCCTAAAGTCAGGCATACATTCAAATGGGTTTCTGACATATGAAATATTTCTGTTAGAGAACTTTGTTCTTCAGATGCAAAAGTAGTGCCTGAAATAACCATGCAGCATTCACTAGAATAGATTGTCTCACACTGAAGCGGGAAATAAATCTAGAGAGTCTCCAAAATAATTTAACCATCTCTATTTCTAAACATCAAGAAACAATAAAACCCAAAAATTTGTTTAAAAAAAAAAATCAACATTAGTTCTAGTGCTGTCCTGTTCTACAATTGTTCAATATAAATATCCAAAAATCTTTTATGTCTCTTAGCTAATTATTAGCTAATTATTAGTAAGCTTTTTTTAAAAAAAAAAGTTCCACATGCTCTCTCAGAACTATTCACTTAGTAATGGAAAACAACCATTTATTAAAATAAGACAGCATTACTATTAGAACATACAAGTCTCATAACAAAACAAAAAAAAAATGTTTAACAAGCACATGAAAACAAGTTTAAGAAACATTTAAAGCACTAAAAAGCAAACAGAATGTTCAACTGGAAGAGGGGAGATTTAGATTGGATATTAGGAAGAAATTCTTTCCTGTGAGGGTGGTCAGGCACTGGAACAGGTTGCCCAGGGAAGTTGTGGATGCCCCATCCCTGGAGGTGTTCAAGGCCAGGCTGGATGGGGCTTTGAGCAACCTGGTCTAGTGGGAGGTGTCCCTGCCCATGGCAGGGGTGAAAGAAGGCATTGACTTGTGACTGTGACCATTCTACGATTCTATGAATATATATTCACTTTGCTCTTTTCCCTTATTTGTGTTGGAAGAGTAAGTGCTTTCAGACCTGAAGCTACCAACCACAACGCTGACATTCAAAAGGGAGTGTTGTATTCTTCTTAAACCATGGAAACACCTCTACACAAGACAGACCCATGCTGTTAGATACCTTAAGGCACGCTAGTCCACAAACTGACAACTCACCTCTTGAGGCAGCCTGCTGCGGAGAGCCATCTTTGCATTGCAGATTCTTCAACAGCTGCATCGATTTTCCAGCCATGATGATTTGCTTCAGCACAGGTTTCAGAAAAGAGACCATAGTGTGTTGCCTGCTTGAAGGGGCCTGATCACTGCCAGAACTGGCACTGGCATTATCACTCATCTTTTCTTCATTCTCCGTCTTTTCTGACACACTATATAATGTGTAGGTAGCATACCAAAAATCTCTGTGATCAACTGGAACGTTTTTGTTTCTGTGAAGAAATAAAAAGCTGCTGAGCAGTTCCCTTTCCAACAGATGAAACTTCATTACTAGAAGACCAATGTCATCTTTGGTCTATACTCTGTCCTTCTCAAGAAGCACTTTCAAAACTATATAAAATAAACTTATTCATATCACAAACTGTCTTTAGAAAGGATGATAGTTTTAGCAGGATAAAGAATCAGCTTGCAGGAGATGAAACAATTGTATAACCAAATAAACGCCCAAAATAGGGCAAATAATTATACTTAAATTTGTCCAAGAAGTTAACTATTCACAGCCACATGCATCCTTAAAATGATTACTGGCTGTCTTGCAGATTTATTTTAAATCCAAAATGAAGCAAATCTTACTAGGAAAGCTAAAAAATTCTAGAGTAGGTGAAACTCAATTCTTAGCTCATTCTGCTTTTTTGTGTTTTTTACATCAGATACACAGTTTGGTCTTTGTAGTCAGATGGAAAACAGTCTAAATTGCATAATTAAAAATAAGTTCAAATATAAATAAAAGTTGAAATCACGCCGGTAGGTATCACTGAAAACACAACTACAGAACCATAGAAAGAAAAGTAGCCTAGGACACTGTAATGATGTTAAAAGATCTCAGCTACTAAAGATTTGTTGCAAAAGCACAACAACTGTTCTCTTACTTCACAGTCACCTTCTTGACCTGCATTAGCAGACTGAAGTTCAATTAAGTTTGGCAAATAGAAGGAAACAAATCTGTAATTACAAGCCAAAATTCTAACTTCTGTATTCACTTTCCACTTCAAGCTGTCAAAAGAAAGGCGTCAGCAAAATGTAACATACAAACAGAAGAGAAATTAACACGTCAAATAATGCTTAGGACATGCGCATGTCCATTCAAGACCCTACAGTGACTCATACTACAAGTCAGAAGCAGTAAGTATTTTAAGTCTAAACAGCATTTGATTTGTAAGAACTATATATTAGCAAAAGAATTAAAATGTAAATTTTGTAATTTTTGCAAATGCCTTCGTTATGAAAAATGGTTGATTGCTTTTAAAAATGTCAATACACTCAGACTGCTGATTCTTACAGATGGAAAAAAATAAAACAATTGAATTTTATACCAGAAGAAGGCAGGACTCCGTATCTAATGCAATTTCCTTAATGGGAAGTTTGAGACAAGTTAGAAAAGCATGATTAAGAAATTAACTCCACTTCAGTAAAATAACAAATGTGAAAATCTATTTTCGTTGCTACTTCCAAGGTTCTGCAGCAGGTTTTGTATTCATACTTGCACAGCATTATTTATGTCCGGTATCAGCATCCCTACCTCTGAATGATAAATTCCTTTGCAGGATCAAACAAATTACCATGAACTATCCACTCATCCACTGTCTGTAAGTATGGCCTCACAGTTTCAACCCAGAGAGAGAACAGAAGGGATACCTGAATTCAAAAAACAACAAAAACAAAGAGCGGCTGAATGTTTTTACAGTAATCATTAGAAGCAATATGGCAAAGCCTAAGGTCTTAATCATGCAATTATAGTTTGAGATGTACATACACATAAGATACACTACACTTGGGGTTTTGTAAAGATGACATGTTCTACTAAAAATTACACCTTAGTAGTTTTAATGGAAGCACACATTGTATATACTTCCTCATGTTACTTTTTGTCATCACATTTAGATCTAACAGTAGTTTTGGTTTTTTTCTTTTTTTCTTCCAATCTAGTATCTCTTAAGCTGTGCCAGCTGTAAAACAGTCCGTGGTTTCATAATGCAGAAAATGGAAACAAAAGGACATCTACTATATTTTCACTAGTATAATCAACAAGTCACTGCAGAAACCCCAAACCTTATATTTCAGCATTAACTGCGTTACGCAGCTGTAGAAATAGAAGGAGGGAAAGCCATTTCCAGCTCCCTCTTTCATAACAGCTTCCTGGCCTCTGATTTCCCACCATTTCTCCCCTCAGGCCTAAAAACATACTACTGCTGATATCCTCATAAATCAGATTTTGTCCAGGTTGACTGAATTCATGTCAGAAAACAGTAATGCATTATTACGGCTATCAAATTTGTCCTCAATCTTTGGTAGCTCAAGGCTAGTGTACTCCATCACCACAGAGAAATTTTATTTACTAGATATTCTAGTCTGTTATTCTATTAAGGAAAGAATGACCTCTCCTACCGTTTGCTCAGACGCTTCTCCAACACTGTCATATTCAAGAATAGCTTTGTAGAGAGTATTAAGCAGATGAGATGCTCGTACAACATTCCTAGTGTCAGGTGGCACTTCTGCTACTCCTGTGCTAAAAACTTTGTGAAGCACCTTCAGCTGTGCCAGTCGGGGAGCCAACTTATCTATTACTATTGAAAGTGTGACTGTTTTATCTGGAAAAAAAAATTATATAAAGGTAACATCCAACAGAAAAACTGCATTTTATCAATGCAATTAATGATGTTTTGAAATGCAGCACAGCATCTTTCACAGTTTCAAAATCTATCTAGAATGTTTTACACGTTTCTCTCATCTCCAAGTTTCCTTGTACACTCCTCCCCTCTTGTAAAATTTCCCTTGCACTATACCTTTGTTGATTATGCATTTTTCAATTTCAGTAAGTTCTTCTTTAAAGCTAATGAAATATTTATACAAGGCCCACATAAAAGCTTGATAGGTTCTGAACGGGGCTTCGGTAGTTTTTTTTGGAGTGGAAACTGTTCCATGCGTTATGTTTTCTGGGCCGTGTCCCATCACTTCATCAATAAACTTCTGTAGTCTAAACACAACTTGACCATAGGCTGCTATCTGCTCCAATACAGATCTCAGGCAGTTCTAGAAAAAAAGAAAAAATACACAAACCACAAACTTTTTAGAATCATCTAATATTTTTTTTTTTATTTTATAAACCCTAAATATTAAATTACAAAATATTTCTATGAATTGAAGTGTAATACAATTCTGTCATCTCTTCCTCGTATTCTCACATGTGGGAAAAGCCCATTCAGTTCTATTAAGTCAGCTGTGTTTTGATTAAATTAATCAAATTTGTGCAAGTGTGGAAATCCAGAAACAACTTACATGGGTTAGATGAGTTACAATAATATCATTTCGCACAGCCACTTTTCCATCATTCAGTTGAAATATAAAAAGCCTTTTCACTCCTGAAAGTAGCCTTGAAAAGAGACAAAGAGAGTAGTAATTTTTTCCCCTTAGTAGCCTCATAATTACATAATTAATAAAAGGATTAGGTCTCCCTTGCCTAAAAGTTTCTTTTCTTCAAATAAAAGGGGACCATAGATCAACTATGATAATAGTTGTTGCTAGCACAATAATAATAAATTACTGGCATCACAAACATCTCCCAGTTTTCCAGTTTCCAGTTGAGGTAATTTCCAGCTATAGGATGATTCAAACACACTTTCTCAATTTGGACACTATTAAAAATCCATGAGGGCAGGATACAAACAAACTGATTCTTCTTAACAACTAGACTTGAAGAATCAATGCATACAAGAAGTAGTAAGCTACTTTCTTCTTTGTTAATCTAAAGGGTTAACACACATAAGTAGCATCTTTATTATCAGCAATGGTGCAAGCTAAACATTCATCAATAATTCTTCCGTCAGGCACAATTTCAATGATAAATCTCTCATTTCCTCAAGAGAAATATTAAAAGATAAAATGTAAACTTTTTGATGTTGCTCTTACCAAAGAGTTTCCCGTATAACCTGAGTTTCAGTGACTAGTGTTCTCTCTTCTGGCACATATAAAGGATCACTGGTGTACAAGTGGTGGTCCCTTAGAAAAAAGGAAATTAAAATAATTTCACAGCTGAAATAATAGCTAAATCAATTGAAAGTAAAAATTAAATAATTAAAGCTCAGTTTTGTTCTAATTATATCTTGAGTAGATTCACAGGGACGTTTTAATGATATAAATGAAAGCAAAGCTTTCATATTGTTAAGGAAAACTATGAGAAGCATTCAAATATCATCTAGTCATGTACAGTAAGACAAGCAATTAGGTGGCAAATACCTGAAGTACTGAGTCTGGATTGGTTTGGTTTTGTGTTTTTTGTTAAATTCCTATGTAATCATGTTGAAAATTGAAAAATGCAATTAAAGTAACACTGGGTACACATTAGGCATGTAAAACATATCTGCTAATGACATTATGACAGAAACAGCATTGATTTATTTATGTTACTGATTACCTAATATCCACTGTAAATTTTGGTTCATAACTAGCTAGATAAATTTATTTTGGTGTCAGTTGGTTAACTCCTTGATTAAGAAATTAATTAAATTAAGAAACCAAAGACAAATGTAACGATCTGTATTACTGCAGTACTGATACATCAAAACTGGGGCAAAGGTAAAAATCAGGCTTTTTTTTTTTCCCCCTTTTAACTGAACTCTTCCTTCCCATTTTCCTTCCAAAACCTCAGCAGATCTCAATGACACACTGGATGTTCCTTTCCCACACAAAATCTGTGTTTAAGGCTAGCTTTGTAAGAAGGCACCCAAACCAAACAGTTAGAGAACTCCTTATTTTCAGGACCCCTTACAACACACCTGTTTTAGTTCCTCAGAGACCTCTGAAAGGGTCAACCCAAACAAAAGTCAACAATATGATGTACTTCTTTGAAAAGGAAAACCCCTCTCTCAGATACAACAAACGTTATAAAAACTAAATAAAAGGAAAATAACCTATTAATAGCTTTGTTCATCTTACTAATCCATATCTTTTTAATTCTGTTTTTGACTAAATCAGTAAAAGGTACACTATTGTTATGCTTTCACAGTAAAAATATTTAAAAAAGTCATTGCTTTTCATTACATGTAAGTAAGAACTATGTAAGTGATATTGCTTTCTTACCAGACTGCAGCTAGGTTGGAATGCAGGTGCAAACTATGTGAAAAGCGAGGAGCTCTTCCTGTCCAGTACTGAGAAACTACATGCTGCTCCAGCCAGCTGCGGGCATCAGGTTCACCCACTGTGAAAATCCATGACAGTAAGTGAGGCACTTTCATTTATTTAGGAAGTGCTTACAAAACACTGGAAAAAGTTACAAATAAGCCTATCCACTCAGCTGCAGAATCACAGATCTTTTCAAGCAAGTTACAATTTGCAACTATATACATTTCACTGCTCTCACTTACGTGCTACCATCATGCACAAATCCATTTACAGAGAAACATCTCATCTCTTAAGAGTTGCAAAAGTTCTAAACGGTAAAGTTGGAGATTTATGTAGTTTACAATTCTTCCTTGGAAAGGCTGCTTCTGCTTCAGGCAGTTCTTAAATGATATATACAAAACCAAGCTGCCTTAAAAAAAATAAACTGCCAAACACCACCAACTTCGTCACTATGTTCCTTTTAACTATGCATTTAGTACATCACCTAAAAATACTTTTTTCTTAAATGTGAAAGCTTTATCTAATCCCAGTTAGATAGGTACTGCTTATACATATGGATATTTTGCAGTCTCCTTACACAAGGTATCATGGATCCTACAATATTCTACACAAAAATATACAGCTGGAGTTAATACTCCCTGAATCTATTCCAGAATAAGCCACTAGTGTTTTAATTACATAAACCTACTGCTTTGGGGTTTTTTTAAAAATGCTTCATACCCAGAACTGAGTCAAATGTTTCTGTCATCAACCAAATTTTCTTTCAGCATTCTGATATTTAATAACAAAAAAATTGCATTACACATATACAACTACATGCTACATTTACTACATAAGTTTTCATATCTGTAATGGAATATCCACGTCTATTTCTACAGAAATAAACAGAAGTCATCTCCATTAGTATCAACAGAAATCAGATCAATCCTTCCATATTGCTTCTGTTACTGTTAAAACAAACAGTAGTGAACAATAAGCTGCACCTTAAAACTGCAAGTCTAAACCAGAACACCTTACTAAAGAATAATAAAATATGCCCCATTAACTTGCTAAATTGGAGTATGTACGACCATACTGGAAGAATTATACTTTATTCTAACCTTTCCAAGAAACATTGGGTACTGTTTTCTTATTTGGATCTTGGTCTTCTAAAGGTGTCCTGTCCACTTGAATACCCGAGTCCTCCCTGCTTAAAGGCTGAGTGTCTTCCTCCTCTTCACTTTCTCCAGACCAATCCTATCAAGTGCAACAAAACCCAGTACATTTCAGTACAAGATAATAGACCTATATTCACTTCCTATTGATCTGAGAAGCTGAAAATAAACTCTTTTCTTCTTTCTGCCACTGTAAAGTAAATTCAGGACACTAACGTAACTGTCTGCTAGACACTGATGTAAGTTATACATAACATTAATAACCAGACAAATGAGAGAAATGGAGTCAAGGGTGAGCAGAAGGATACAGTTTAAATGCAGAATTAAGCCATAACACAGTGAAGAGCAAAAACATTTGTACTAGTGTTACTCTGCTTGGGTCTGTCTGTTTCATGGCAGTAATTAAGAAGCAACATATCAGGTAATCCTGTGTTAATCATACAAAGCATACAAATCAGGTCTTCAACATATTTCAAAACAGTTAATACATTTATGTTTTACTTTAAGAAATTACTTACTGGTGTATCTATTCCTGGGCCAAAGTAAATTTCTTCTCCTTCCATCAAATACTTTCCCCAATCAAATTCTTCTTCCTTTTCTAAGAGAATTATAAACATAAAAATAGTAAGTAACATATAATTCTGACTTTCTTTTCACCTAAAAACATTTTCAAAGCTAAAATTACATTGTTACACTAAATCTAAAACAAAATTCATTCCCTTCCACCTAAGGTTACACCACTGTTCCTTTAACAAGGCTATACACTTTCAGACATGTATATTGTGACCTATCAACCATATACATTCCTCATTTATTAATTCTCAATTTTGTTGCTTATACACTCAAAATACACAACATAACGTGCCATGAGCACATTTATCTGTACTGTGTTACCTACACTTCAATTTTGGAAAAACATGCAAGGATGCAACATATCACTTATCATGACTAGTTCCATTTAGCTCAGTGGAAACATTCTAAATGTGTAATTTACATATGCACAATGATCCTGGACTGTAAACAACATAAAGCAAGAACTGTCTTACTCTCCAAAAAAAGACACCACATATCCATGATATGATGTGTAATACTTTAAAAAATAACAATCACACTGACAATATATTATATCTAAAACACGAAGCTTACTCAACTGTAATTAGTGTTGTTTGAGATAACCTCTTCATATTCACATTCCTGGAATGGGCTGAAAGTGCATTCAAAACACCGCCGAGGGAATGTGCAGAGATCATTCAAAAAGGAATCTTAAGATGCAAGATTTTCTGTAGGTTAGTCTGAAATAGTCTTCTTTCAGTCTATGATACAACACTGTAAACAAATGGGGGATGGTATCCACTCAAGCTTAAGCACAAGCCTCATTTTTAGGCACTGAGTGAAATAGTCCTACTTTAGGAAGCAGGCAGCTGGGATCTCCTTCTGAAAACCTTTCCTTAACTACTACTACATAGGGAACATGGGAATTTATGTCACCAAAGCTGTTTCAACAGATCTCCTACTGAGGTACAACAAAGAGACTAAGGACAGAAACCCACTGCCTGCCTTTGAGCATGTAAGCACTGCTGAACAGGTGGAGAATGTTAGCAAGTGACAGCGGTACAAATCAAAAAGAGTACCTTGGGAGGTACTTTGGTGGCTGGAAAACTTAATTAGGCTATGTAACATAAATGGGCATGGGAAAGATTCACAAGCTGTTTCTAAATGTATAAATCATAAAAAGACAATCAATAAAGCACCTTGAAGTGAAGCATACAATAAAATGGAGAGGAAAAGTGTCTTTATCAAATTGCAATAGTGGATTGTATCTTTTACTAGCAACATAAAGATCTTGTAAACTTACCCACTTCTTTGTCTCTTGGTTTTTCCACATAGGTAGTGTTGGACGGAGAATCAGACAAACACAACAGAAGAGACAGTATGGAATAGTGTGTATCTGTCTTCAAAACACATTGGGGAAAAAAAGGCAGGTCAACAAGTACTCTAAGAGATTTTAGTTAGCAACAAACTCGGCCTATTATCTGCAGGAATGCTACACATCAGTTCCCATCACACAGTCCTGAACTATAAAAACAGTCTCTGCAACATGATATTGAATGTTATTTCTTCTCTTTTGCCTCCTAATTAGCCAATCCATATACAAATACTTCAAAAGTAGCCATAGCACAAGATACCTCTTACTGAGCTGATAATCTAAGCATATGGTAAAGAGGTAAGAGGAACTCTGAAGTACTATGAAAGTAAGAAGGCACCAGAGGAGCAAGGGATAATGGGTACATTAATGGGATATTAGCATTGATGAAGCAGAAGGACACAGGTAATGGGCCTGCAGGAAATTAAGTCTTACGTCTCTTACTTTTATGGTTAATTACTCCAAACAGAAGCCAAAATGAAGTTAGCTAAAACACTTTGCAAAAATCACTAAAATTTAAGATTGTGTTCACATTATCTTCCCTCATCTGAAAATCTACACAAGTCACTAAGGATGCACCTTTAGCTCCAATACTGCACTAATGCGGTCATGAAACAGAGGCCTCCAATCAGAATACTGTGCAACAATGGTATGCTGCAGAGATTTGTGTTTTGGTCTACTCCCTAATACCTGCTCACAGCAGAACCATTCGTTCCTAAAGAAAGATTTTTCTTTGTCTTGATTCTAACTTCCTGAAGTTCTTCAGCAGACCATTTCATATGTAGACATATGGACATTCTGCTGTCTACGTCCTATACACACACTTAAAAAGCTCTTTGGGAATGAGATCCACTTGTATTGGAAAAATATAATAATATCAAATTTCTGATATAGCATCATTATGCTCACCTAGTATAAATGGAATATAATACGGTCCTCCTGAACATCACTGACCCCTACAAGAGTTTTTCAAAGAATACATGTAGGTTGTTGACAAAAGTCACATGTGCAAGCTGGTATTTCACTTACCAGTCATAAAACTGATAAATACTCAATCTTCCCAGTTATGTGCCACCACTAAAAATTAAATGCAGTTTAAATTTCCAAACAGGAGATACCTATCTATACCCCAGTTACATTTTCAAAAGAAAAAAAGTAAAGCGCTCTTTCAGTACTTAGGACACTTGCAGCATTCAAGGATTAAGTGCTTGCTTGAGCTTTTGTTTTGATTTGATCGGTGTTAATTTTATTCAACTCTCAAAACAAGCACAACTTTTTTAAAAAAAAATCTACAGAGTACAGTATAAAGAAGATACATGTAACCTATTTAGAGTTGCAGAGTGTTCCCCACAAAACAGAGGAAACCCAAAACAGTGTGAAGAAAGGTAAATGTCAATTCAATGAGAAATCAGACTACAACTTGGAACACATAGCACCACCTCTTAAATTACACGCTTAAATTTTCCAATACCGGGAACTTTCAGTTTTCAAAGACCAAATTCACTACTAAACTGCCACACTGAAAAGTGTCTTAAGTGAGACTACTTTTGCCACACCCATCCAGTCCATATCCTAAACTGATTTGATACAAAATGTATCAAGGAGAAACACATACACAGTCTCAATAAGGAAGCTACAGGGCAGGAACATTGGATTTGGAAATACTAAAACCAAAACGTTCAGATACATTACTCAATGTGAAAAAACTGGGCAAGGACTAAAAACTGAACAGATAGACTTTGTTTTAGAACAGATGGGAACGTAGATACATTTAGATTATCTGCAACATGTGTACAATAAATGATCATAAAACATCTGCTCTGCAATGAGAAGCCCTTTAAGTCACAACGCTGCACATGCTCAAACCCCGACACATCAATAAACACATTTCTAAAATAAATGGGGAAATTAAAGAATAAAGCCCTGAAAATCCAGGACCTGAGAAGTGGGCTTGCAGTAGCTGTTAAGTCATCTGAAATTTCCAACACAACATTATAACTGAAGTCCCCACATTAGCACAAATTTAAGAGTGCCCGGAAAAGAGAAGGAAGTCACAACATACATACCTTTGTTTCTTCAGTACTTGGGAGTGGTGAGTTCAGAAATTTTTCTGTTAGTCTTTTCCAACTTGCTGCTTTTCCAAGGTCAGAATGAACTATCAATTTTTCATGTATTCTAATAACAAAAATAGTATCAAAAAAGCTTCAAAAAAGTTAACTACTCCATTATTAATCCTTAAGCATAAAACTTACCCTTCTATTGTCCTCTCTACTTTGTGACTGTTCACATCAAGAAAACGGTGAAATCTATATAAGAAATCTGTATTAGAACATGTTTTAAAAGGAAGCTTAAGTAAGGAAGAAAATAAAGCTGGTTTACATATATGAGGACAACATTATAAGTTTAATAATGCATGCTTAATTCAGCAACAGCATTAAACATCAACAAAATTTAATCTCAGTGTCTCTTAGCTCAAGAAGGATTAAATAAATTGACCTAAAGATGGAAAAATGGTATGAAGGTTACATTTAACTACCACTTTGAGCTGAATGGAAAATTACACCAAGTGGAGCAAGCAGATCAAGTACTGTATTGTCAAAGGCATCTGTGTCAAATGCACAAAAATGATCTGGGACTTGCATCACTAGCACAGGCAAAATAAACACCCACGTGGGAAGGCCTCTAAACCCAAACAAAGCTCCTTCATAATAGTGAAGGAGAGTGCCTAAAAGAAAAGAGACCTCAATCAAAATAAGGAAAGATAAACCAGCAGAGGTGTGGGGACAAAATAAGAGCCCGTGAAAGGTAAAGATGAACCTTATTCTAATTTCTCCTGTAAAATTCTTCAGTGATACAAAGAGAAAAAACAGGGAACGGGATACGATAGCAGTGATCACAAGGTCAAGATACTCTATTCGTAAGCCCTCAAAGCTAACCTAGTATTCTGGCTGAGCTTCCAGCAGCAACCGTGCAGAAACACAGGGGTAAATCTCTCATGACCAGACAGAAGTGAGAACTGTTGGGCCTGTGTTAGGAGCAAAATTTAAGCTAAATAGACTGGGTTTGGAAAGACAATCTAAAGTCACCTCAATGTCAAAGTAATGAAGTAAAAAAACAAAACTGGAAGGCAAGTAGCAAGGATTTTTAGCAAGTTTCACTGGAGGATCAAGGCCTGCATATATTAAAGAAAAGAAAAAAATATTATCTTGCTAACTACAGACCAATTAGTTTGATTTCAGATGCGTGTAAGACTTTGAAATAAAAGCACGATAAAATGCAGCTGACATTTAGGTTAAGAAAATACAGCTCATCTGTTACAGCATGTCAGCTTACACAGGAAATCATTATTTCAAATGGAAAATGGTGGTAAGTACAAGAACTGGTAGATTTAGAAATTAAAGCTTTAATTAATGACCTTAATCCACACAAACTGTTTTAGGCAAGCTGGGTACATCATGAGTAGGACTAAAGTTCTGCATGGCAAAAAAAGAGATTAATCTGAAAAGTACAGCATAGAAACATCATCAAATCTAAGAATATAAACCAAAGTTTTCACAAACTTGAAACTGTTTGTGAAGAGAACTTGTGCTACGACTTCAGGTCTCGCGGTTTGGAAATATGACATTAGTCAACCTCAGGCTGGAGCTGTATGCACACTTCTTGGATATTCTGGTGTAAAAACCTTCCTCTTCCCAACCCTCCCTGTCAAAATAGTTGCCAACTCTGCACTATTGTCTCTGTTTTCCTGCCATGTTGCTTTAGAAAAAACAAACAAACAAACCAAAAAAAGCCCTCAAGGAAACAATTCCCCAATGTAAAAGAGCACACAGCTATACATGCAACTGGATGACTGAAACAGAAGGAGAGAGATTGCAAGAGGAGGTGGAAGACAGGGCACATTTATGCGGCTCAAGAAACCCTGCTGCCATTACCAACCTGCAGACTCAGAAAAACGGCTGTTAAAAGCAACAATTATCTTGATGCAGTTACAAAACCAATAAACACGATCTTATGATGCATTACACAAAATATCTCTGGCAAATGTAAAGAACAGGGAGACAGAAGTTACAAGTAAGATACCCCTACATTCCCCACAAATACAACTAGCCTTCCAAAAATTCAGCAGTTACACTTGTCAAAAGACCAGCTACAGGTCGTACCCAGCTCTCCCACACCTCAGAACTCACCTTTGCTGTTGAACAATGGCTATTTGGTTATTAAAATAGTCTTATTTAAGCCTATTAATAGTTAGGATTCACAGGCTGATGATGCAATGCAGTTATGTTATTTCTCATGCCAAAAAAATGGATTTAAATGTAATTAAAATAGTAAGTAGCACTGATTTAAATGGATTAAGTACTTGCTACATTAAGTTAAGCAAGTACATAAGACTCCAAAGAGGTGGCAGTTAGTGACACTATGGGAAACTGGGAATAAATGACATGAAAACTGGCAGCAGACACCAAACCGACAACTGTCATAACTGAAAAAGTAGTGTACAAAACTTTAGTAAGGAATTTTAGGTGGCAGCACAACAGAATTAAAGGGAAACAAATATGGATTACAGGCTAATAAAGACTATGCTTATGACAAGTTGAAATACCAAACACACTATCTTCTGCATATTTGTAACAAGCAGCCGAGCATTCTCAGCCAGAAGCTTAATCTTGATTGGGGGGCAGGTCTCTTTATTTGCTCATTATATGCACCGATTATTTCTTCACTTCCCCCCAACAAACCGACTTTCGGATGGCTAAATGACGATGCCTAGAGGTAGCTTTTTATGGGTGAGAAGAAAAGCCCTGAAGGAACGCGATTTAAAAGCGATGGCCACCTCGCATCTCTCTGACATCTCTCTGACGGGGACTCGCAAACCAGTGCTACAGCAGGGCACGGCCATCTACCAGACTCCAGCAACCAGAAGGCCACCTCCTTGTTTCACCTCCTTGTTTCCAAGGGAGGAGGCAGCAGCGGGTCATAACCCGCTGCCTCAGCCCAGAAGCGGGGCCCGATGCCAGCCCTGCCGGGGGCTTCCTCCCTCGGCCGGTGGGGCCGGGCCCGTTCGC
>VZRU01008637.1:136962-167209 GCA_013398155.1 Pedionomus torquatus
CTCCCACTAGACCAGGTTGCTCAAAGCCCCATCAAGCCTGGCCTTAAATACTTCCAGGGATGGGACATCCACAACCTCCCTGGGCAGCCATCAGAAGCCGTTCATTAGAATTACATTATTATTATTGACTGTGAACCAGCCATGTGGCCAAGAAGGCCAACAGTATCCTGGGATGTATTAAAAAGTGGCCAGCAGGTAGAAGGAGGTCACCCTCCCCCTCTACCTCTGCCCTGGTGAGGCCTCATCTGGAGTACTGTGCCCAGTTCTGGGCTCCCCAGTTCAAGAAAGACAGGGGATTACTGGAAAGAATCCAATGCATGCCTACAAAGATGATCAAGGTAATGGAGCATCTCTCTTAGAAGGAAAGGCTGAGAGACTTAAGCCTTTTTAGCCTGGAGAAGACTGAGGGGATCTCATCAATGTTTGTCAATATCTAAAGGGCGGGTGGCAAGAGGATGGGGCCACACATTTCCCAGTGGCAGCCAGTGACAAGTCAAGATGTAACAGGCATGAGCTGGAACATAAGAAATACCATCTCAACATGAGGAGAAACTTCACTGTGAGGGTGACAACGTGCAGAGAGGTTGTGGAGTCTCCTCTGAAGATAGTCAAAACTCACCTGGTTGTGTTTCTGTCCTACTTGAGTGAACCTGCTTTGGCAGGGGGGTTAGACTAGGTGATCTTTGAAGGTCCCTTCCAATTCTTTCATTCTGTGACTTCATAGGCCTGCAGGTATCAATAGTGAATATTTCTCACAGCACATTTCAGTACTCTGATCAAATCCAGGAGAGAATATCCAGTATTGTCACCTTTCCCAGATGACAGCTTCAGTGTTCCTGTAACATACATTTGGATATGTAACTGTTCAGGTTGAATGTAGCAATATGCAGGGCTCTACTGTCTCAACCAGGGGAATGACTTCCAAATGTGGCTGCTGTAATAGGTAAGATGTTCTTCACAATAAAAAGAATTAGGTTTTGGTTTGATTGCATATGCAAGAATATACCATCAGGGGTTTTGTCAGTATTAGAATAGCACAAAATTTTATCTTACCCTACCAGTTCAGTTAACTATTAGTACTTTAGTCTTATTTCACTTCTATGTAGTTCAACTTTGTTTCAAACATTATTTATTATGAGTGGAACATGGCATCCCAATACCTGTTATTCAGGCAACTCTACATTATATCTGGAAGAGAGGATCGGAGCCTACTCCCCAAAACGCTAAAAAGCCACATACCACCATCTTCTAACATGATGTACAGCTAAAATTGAAGCCTCTCCCAGTCCTCAAAGTCTGCATGTAAACCCAGTCACAAGAAAATGAAGTTATAATACTTTGGCCTAAACAAAATGCATTATGTACTAACTTTTTTTCATTGTTCTCACAATTAACACAGACTGCTGGGTTTTGTTTGTTAGTAAGGGACATAAGTGCTGTCCTTGTCTCCCCCTTCTCTACCACTAAGAGAACAAACTCTGGGGATGCTGTTCCTTACTTGAGCTTCCCCACAAGTCAGACTTTAAAAAGTAACAGTAGTAACCATCACTTTGTCAGCAGTGCTGCAGCTGCTTCAGTTCTCAAAGGGACCTAAAACAAATTCAGGAGCTCACGCTGGGCTTTTCCCAAGGGCTCTGTGCCACACCTCACACCAGTCATCCTGTGACTCTTTTCAGTCATCCTGGTTTTGGATGCCTGATTTAAGAGGCTGCACTTCAGCATCTTGTCGAGACCATCCTGCACCAGTAGGCCCAGCAAGTGTGACCCACCCCAACTGAACCTCTGCTTCTGCACAGCTGGGCAAACCGCAGTTAGTGGACATTCAGCACACAATACACAACTGTGCATCTCGTGAGTGGTGGAAGAAACCAGTTTTGTCCTAGCTCCATGTCAAATGTTTGCCATCATGCTGCTGAACAGCTTAAAATGCCTTTGGACCTCCACATGGCTTTATGGAGCAGCAAAGACAACAGCCTAGCCATGAGCTTCCTTCTGGAAAGAAACTAATCAATGGGAAATGCTATTATTGACCAATTTCTGTAACAGCCCCTGCTTTACTGCAGTTGTCATATCCTTCATTTTTAGTCTTTGTCTTCCTTGATCTTATCAACAAATATAGGTCTGTAACCCAACAGGCCAAAATTTTATTATTCCTTTTCTCCATAAAAGCATTTATATTAGCACAATGAAAGAAGTAGCCAATGAAACAGGAGGAGAGGTAGAAAGAAGGCCCCAGAAATGTCCTTTGTAAGTTAAAACATATATAATGTACCAACATGATGTGAGGATTTATGCAAAAATATAGTCACATAATTTCATAATCCTAACAATTATACAATAACATTGAAATTCTTTTAAGTGTGTATTAAGAAACACTAGTGTGTTTTCACCCAGGTAGGCTAAATCTTACCTTAAAGTTCAGATGCAGAACTGCAAGGAAGTGATGGCCTCAGTGCATCTACAGGATGCTCAGCATGAACATGAGCTCAGAGGAGCTGTGCTCCAGAGCCTTTATTATAAAGCCTTAACTTACTAAACATTCCAAGGAAAAGTCTATAAAACTTTACTGGTGCTCCTACATCTCCTTTGCCATTGTATGTGTTTCCTGCTTTAGATTAGCAGCAGTCTTTTTAGTTGACTGAGCCAAACAATATTTTGAGTCATAATTTGTCATCCTAGATGTTGAGAGGTCTATGCAGTCAGTAGACACTCCAATATACACAGAGTAGTAATTGATAGTTGAAATACTGTAAATGGCATTTAAACAAAATATTAGATAGTAAAGTTTCAAATGTTCTTTATATAATGTAACTCCTATGTATTTAAGCATACTTATGCTGTTGTTTCGATCACTGTTCAGAGGGGAAGTTCCAGGCTTTGCAGAACAACAGGAGCGTACGTGTGTCACCTGTGCACTTTGTGACAGCCACCCATTTCAGCACCCCACTAGAAGGAAAAAAAAAAAAACCAAACAAACAACATTTCTGCAGCAAGAAGGATTCCAGATCTTAGCAGCTGCCTCATAACACACTGAGTACCATGAAACATGGGCTTTAATGACAGCGCTGTCTTAAAGGTTTCCTGCTTCCTGGCTCCCTGTAGAAGTCCATTTCCCCTCACACCACACCCTTTGCTGTGCTGTTTGTGGAGCAACAGGGTGAACCAGATCAGGGGACTGATCCAGGTGAAAAATAGACTTGCTTCTGTTCTGCCAGGAGTTTTAACTCAGCTCAGTTCACTTATCCATTCCTTTAGGGGCATCAAGAAGTGAAGGAAGAACCATATACCCTAAAGTCCCCAGGCAATGACAGTACACCCTCTGTGCCTCCTGAATCAGAATCTGTGGCTGGTTTTCAAAACAGGATATAAGGGCTGGGACAAATGCATAACATCTGTGCTGCCTCAGTCATAAAAGGCTTTAACATTTAACACTACAATTTTTTTTCTTTCTTTTTTTTTTTTTTTTTTTTTCCTCATCATAAGCCTCGTTTCTAATTTCATTTTGCCAATTTACAGTAGCAAGTATTTAGTATTTGGTTTCAGCTGGGAAAGGAAGAACTGGGCAGGGAGAAGGCATGAAGGCCCTCCCTGAAAGTAGATATACACTTTTTATATATATATATAAGATTTAATGCTAGGAAGCTTAGTAGTTTACCTTACATTTCTTGATTTTCATGTGGTAACCATCACTTCCCACCCAGCTGTCCTTCCAGGTCACACTGCCATGAACTAAATGTATTTCAACTAGGATCTTCCTTGCTCATAGGGTTAGGTTGTATTTGGGAGATATGTCCCTCTGTATGTCAAATAAACACCTTTGTCCAGTCACATATTGGAGGAGGAATTACAATGCATTGCTGAACTGCATGAAACTTGTCTGAGCAGGCAATCTCTCCTCTGCTCCTCAACCCCAACTGATGAGCCAATTTGTCAAGCAGGACTCAAAGGCAGGATAAGGAAAGCATGAGATGAAACATGTCAGGCTGCAGTGGAGCATTAGACAAGCCAGCTATGTGAGGTTCACACTTCATGCATGAGACTAGTCAGGTCTCTCATCACTTCCATTAGTCACCTCTGTTGCCAGCAAAGCATAGGATAAATTCCACGGGACTGGTGGACAGTATATTTAAAATACTGTGTTTAGAGAAGTACTTAAGAGTTTAAGGTGGTAGGGTTTTTTTCATTTTCAGTGTAGCTATAGAAATAACTATTTAATAATTAGATGGAGGGGGTTACAGAAAACCATTATTTATCATAAATATGTTGTGGCTATACTTCCCTTTAAAACTAACTTCAGGATGTATATGATTAATGGGAATTCTGAGCTACCAGAAAACAGTAAAATCTACCTTTATGGTCATGCAAAGGTCAATCCAGGTGACTGAATACTGGAGGAAACTATAAGATCATGACTTACACCAGAAGTTACAAAAAAAATACCTCAGAAAAGTGGCAGGAAGATGATGTAGCTGATCTTCATCCTTAACAGGAAGGAGTTCATCTGATAACTTTCAACTACAATAGTTTTTGAAGTGCACTGTAACTTTTTACTCTTGATTCCTCATCTAGTGGAGTTTCAAAACTGAATATAATGTAGGACAGATTTCAAAAGCTGCTGAAATTGATTTAAAGTCTGCAATTTGTTGTGGTTTGCACTTCCTGTTAGTTGAACGTATGTTTAAATAGATATTCAGGGCTTTAGTTAAGAGTATCATTAATTGCAGTTCCAACAGATATTTGTGCAAAGCCAGTAAAGATTTTATGTAGTCCTAAAGGAAAAAGAGGACAGAGGAATGCAGATAAAGAAATTGTAAGCTGACCAACTGAAAAGACAGTAGAACAGTGGGGATAATTTGAGGAATTTTCTGTTATATTAATGTCCTGCTTAAAAATCTGGATTTAAAATTTACACTCAAGGCTGGTATTTGTCTACTGAAACAGAATGCATACTGCTGGTCTTCTAATTACACCATTATCATCAGCTTCAGCAAAGATCATTGCACAGTTCTGGTGCACCAAAAGTATTATTTTTACTACAGAGTAGAATATTAGATAAAATTCTGACTGTAATTTATGATTACAGACCTTGGAGGACAGGGTGGGCCAGCAGTCACCCTTTATGGATGCATATTGCTGAAACCTTACAGACTTGTAAAGTTTTCTTTATAAATCCCCCCCAAAACCCCTCAAATGTGTGACATGATGGGTAAAGAAGGATAGAAAGCAGATACTGGCTTTACTTGAGGCCTTAAGGGATGCAGCTATCACACAGAGAAAAATGAAAACCAGAAGAGTTGGGCAGCAGACTTCAAAAACCTCTTATTTTAAAAAACAAAGAGCAAGCAAAAGATGAGTGATATTTACACAGTTTGGTACAGATTCCACCAGGCAGTTAGTGGTAGCATTGTAATACCATGTGCTGTTTGGTTTTGTGGAAGACTCTGTCACAGAACATAGAAATAGTGTTGTATTCCAGGTCACTACCTCACTCTCAACAGCAAATAATTAGAATATTGAGATATCTCTAGTGTTACTGACTGGTAACTTTAACACTCAGGTTAATGAAACTTGATCCATGGAAAGCCTCTTTGCTGAAATGATAATGCTTTACTCTGAATTTTTACTTGGATATAATGCATTTTCCTTCAGTAATATAATCCCTAAACGTCAGTGGGGTTGCCCTGTGCCCCAGGTTTTCTTACACATTTGTGTATTAGCCAGCCTGAGGAACTGTTCCTTCAGTCCTCTGTGGAAACTGTGCCTGACCTTCACAAATGCTAGCAAGTGTTTTAGTTTGTGGAGCCTGTCACAGCCATTTATATTCTGGTTCTGCTTTCTTCACTTTTCCCATCCATTAAAGCCTTCAAAACCTTCTTAGACAAAAAAATAAAACCTTCTTAGTTTTGCTATATGCTGCCTTTCTTTTTCCAAAGAAACATAGATGCTTTCTTCTTTTATTCTACCCTTTCCAACTAAAAATATTTTGTTCTTCTAGAACTGTCTTCATTTTTCTTCTCATTGTAAATGCACTGGCTTAAGTTTCCACCCATGACAGATCCTTCTGGGACCCGTTGTTACTCTTGGTGTTGTTATTCTGTTCCTGTGTGCAGAAATGTTACAGCTTGTGTAGTGGTACAGTTGCTTGGTTTCTGCCAGCTGCACTGGTGTGCCATCACTTTATCTGTAGGGAAACAAGAATGTGAAAACAGCTTTCTTCCCTCATAAGGAAATACCTTATATCTGGGCTTTTGAGACAGATTAAAATACAGATTTTTCTAGTTGACAAAGTGACCTGGCCATATAAACTTTCACTGTAAAACTCTTTAATCTATGAAACAGTGGAGTGTCTAACTTTGAAAATCTCGTGGTCAAAAGTTTAAGTCAATATATTTTCTTGGTAGATGTGAGGAGAGCAGTGGATATTGTCTACCTGGACTTCAGTAAGACTTTGGAGACTGTCTCTCATAAGATCCCCATAGAAAAATTTTTGAAGTATGGGCTGGATGAGCAGACAGTGAGGTAGGTTGAAAACTGGCTGAACGGCTGGGGTCCAGAGGGTGGTCATCAGCAGCAGAAAGTCTAGTTGGAAACCAGTGAGTAGCTGTATACCCTGGGGATCAATACTGAGTCCAGTCCTGTTTGACATCTTCATTATTGATCTGAATGATGGGGAAGTGTACCCTCAGCAAGTGGGATGATGCCACAAAATAGCGAGTAATGGGTGATATGCTAGAGGGTTGTGCTACTATCCTCAACAGGCTGTAGAATTAGGCTGACAGGAGCCTCAGGAAATTCAACAAGTGCAAAGTCCTGTACCTGAGTGAGAACACCTCATGCACCAGCACATGTTGGGGGTATCCCATATGGAAAGTAGCTTTGTAGAAAAGAATCTGGGAGTCCTGTTGTGCACCACGTTGAACATGAGCCACCAATGTGCCCTTGCCACAAAGAAGGTTAATGGGTGTCCTGGGCTGCATTAGTAGGAGTGTTGCCAGCAAGTAGAGGAAGGTGATCCTTCCTCTGTACTCAGCACTGGTGATGCCACACACGGAGTGCTGAGACCAGTGCTGGGGTGCCCAATATGGCCATACTGGAGAGAGTCCAATGAAGTGCCACAAAGGTGATTAAGGGACCATAGTATCTCTCCTATGAGGAAAGGCTGAGGGAGCTGGAACTATTTAGTCTGGAAAAGAGAAGACTCAGGGGGATCTTATCAATGTCTGTGAGTACCTGATGGAGGGAGTAAAGTAGATGGAACCAGACTCTATCCAGTGGTGCCCGGGACTGGAGGCAACAGGCACAAACTGAAACATAAGAGGTTCCTTCTGAACATCAGGAAACACTTTTTTAATGTGATGGTGACTGAACACTGGCACAGGCTGCCCAAGGAGGTTGTGGAGTCCCCATCCTTGGAGATATTCAGAAACTGTTTAGACATAGTCCTGGGCAGCTAGCTCTAGGTGGCCTTACTGGAGCAGGGGAGTTGGACCAGATGACCTCCAGAAGTGTCATCTGACCTTAGTTACTGTGTGATTCTGTACTCATTGTAATGTCTGTCCACCAGTCCATCCACTTCCTATCTTCTAGCACTACTCCGTGTTTACTAGTCTTTTTCCACATGACCACAAGCTTTACTTTCACTGCTAGAACTGCAGCACAGTGACATCGTGGTAGAAAATGTCCAGTCATTCACCTGGGAGATCTCAAGATCCTCAACTACTGTGGATAGCATAAGCTCTGCGGTCGTAACCATTATATTAGCTTGACCACTGTTTCTCACATGTGGTACCAGTCAAATGAAAAGCACAAGTTTGCTCTTGGACTTGCATGTTCTGCATTTAAGAAGAATCAAATGCAAGTGAAGACAAATGATAAGAGGGCTGGGATTTGATATTATAGTACTAGTGAGTGCTCCCTGCCCTATTTGAAATAAGTGAGCAGCATTGGTTCTAGCACCAAATCACACCTTGGTCATCCATTCGCTACTGTCTTCTACCTCCCGCAGTCATCTGCAGCTGTACTAAGGAAGGGCAGCACAATACTACCAGGCTACCATTGACATGAATGGTCCTCAGAAGCTTCCAAGGGGTGCTGTTTTTAAAACACCTCTTCATATCTCCCTGGAAAAGCCTATATGGTTTTCAGTTACCTCCAGACATTACACTGAATGTGAATCTGTTGCTAGCTCCTGGATCAGCAAATCTGGTAATCATCAAATCTGAAGTCATTTCAGGTGCTATGCTGGAATGAGCAATGCCTTGTCTATTGGGCTGGAGAGGTTTCCCAATCCAAGCTGCAACAACGTTAGTGGTGTTAAGGGGATTTAATTTTATTCAGCTGAGTAATAGAACTGCAGCTGGGGCTCCGGTAGTAATGGTGGTGGGGATTTATTCTGAGGTCCAGGCATAGGATGAAAGACACATTGTGAGGATGAAATTTAAGAATAAATGAACTATGAGAAGTTAATTTGGGCTTGTCCTTGAGTGGAAAATTTCTAATGAACACATAGCAAAAGACATAATTGCTATATAATAAGCTGAATTGTGGGGGGGGAAAAAGTATGAAATCACTGGTAATTTAATATGATTACAAGATGTATTAAACCAAGTTGAAATAATTTGAAGTAACCTTTATTCTTCATTTGAAAGAGTTGCAAGAAATCTACAAGTTAATTTATCTGATCTGGCAGCAGAGATAAAGGCAGCCTTCTTACCCAAATCACTGGTAATATCCCTGCCTAAAAGTAAGAAAAATGACAGCTGCTCAGAAGTTTCTCAGGAACTATGATGGGCTTTCTAAGAACTGTTTTGATCCAGTGGCATCTGGAGGGATGAGAGATAGTCCAGATGGTGAAAGAGGTAGGCAGACCTCGGAGCAGTCTAAACAAATAAAGCAGTATGATCCTGAAAGGAGGAATTTGTGGGGTGCTTGGGGAGAAGGAGCTTGGCGATGAAAACAGTGTTGATTTTTCTGATCCTCTGTATGTTCAAAAAAGCAGAACTCTGTACATTCTTTTTAGTACAGAGAACTGTGCTGGAGGTGAGAGTCCTTAGTAATTTTTCATTTTAAAATCAGCTAATCTGCACCAAACCGCATGTTTATATGCTGCACAAACCTTTTGCTTCAGTGGTGGTGAGATCTACGCCCGCATGCAATTTAGTCCCACAACTTGTGCAGGAGGCCCATCACTATAGAAAAAGAAGTGTTTGCATTAGATCACGACTGCAGTTTTAACGAAAAATTAGCACTTGCTTTATGCCTTACAATATAGCTGGCTTACACATTTAGCTGAGCTTAGCAAATACATCCCCTTGAACTTGCTCAGCAAGCATGAATCATGTAAATTATTACAGTTTTACTAGCCCTTTTATCCAAGTGATGTGGGAACTATGAATCTTCATCCAGCTGATCTATGACTGAGATACCAAAAGTGTTTAAATTTGGGATAGGGAAGGCATAGAATGTTTACCAAATTACTTTTATGACCTTCCATGACAGTTATGGGACTAACCAGAATTTACCCACCATGATCTCACAGAACATTCCCAAAAAGACACAATCAAGGAGTGACGATTTGGAAGTAGGCAATAATAGGGGGATTTGGGCACCTCATTCCCAAGTGATAAATCCCAGGCACCTCTGTTGTTAGGAAGGCTGTAATATTTTCACTCACACCCTACACCTCTACACTCAGAGGATTTCCCATGGCATAAAGCAAGTCTTGCTGCTGAAGGAAGTAGTGGGACCCAAGCTGGCCTCAGCACGAGATCAGCTTCATCTGAAGAATGTGATGGCCTTTTGCCAAAACACAGAAGACAGCCAGGTCCTGAAAAATCCTGTAGGCCACATCGGCCTACATGAAATGTAATGAAAACTGAATTGAAGTGCTTATGGGTAATGAGGAAAACTAGTAAAATGTCTGGTAAAATAGAGAACTTTTAATACCCTTAAAATTACTATTAGAAGGTGGCCAGGTTCAAGGAAATTATACATCAAAACAAAAATCCCCGTTGTCCAATTCCAGACTTTCTGTGACAGAAATCTGGCAGCGCTGTCTCAGTGCTGTTGGAAGCAGGACAAGCACTGACTCAGGGAGAACCGTTCGGTGAAAGAACTGCTCAGGTTTATTTCTACATCAGAATTAAATAGCAACTATGCAGCATTGAAAACCTATTTTAAAAACAGAAAATGAATGTTCTTGTTATAACTTGCCACAGCATTTGTTCCTTGAGGTCTTTAGGGATGATATCTAGGTAGCAATTTTAATGCAAGCTAACAATGACAGTTTGTTTAAAATCTTGGGCATATGCGGACTGGTTCTGAGTATAATCAAAATGATGAATGATTAAATAAAATTTTGCTGTGCAAATACAGTGTTGGTTTACAGAGCTCTACTTACAGATACATAAAATGCCATGAAACTCTCCAAAGTGTGCTGCAAAAAGAGATTTCTGGAAAATCTAACAATTATAGGCAAACGTACATGCCCTATTGGCTGGTTAACATGGTCATGGCACTGGCATGTAACTGGAAGCTCATTTAAATGGAGAGGGAAGGCCAATATACACCTCTCCAGTAGCCCACCAGTGAAAGACAGAAACACTTTATGTTTCAGCTGTAACTGAAGAACTGCGTCAGTTTCATAACAGCAGCTGTGGAAAGCAAAACATGCAAAAACATGAGAGAACTACTTATAAAATGGGGAGAATAACAGCAAAAGCAGAACAGCTTAACAGGAAGCAGCAAAAGAAAGCAGACCAAAGCTGCATGAATTCATAACAGGTAAAGAGACAAGCAGGCCCCAAAGAATATCCTGAGCTCTGCACAGAGCAGCTAAGCAGGCCACCAGGAATGGCTGGACAGTATACAGTCTCCTTGCCACTTTCTACTGGTATTATACAGAAAAATGCTGCAGGTGCAGACATACTGGCTGGCTTCATGCTTGTCTTACTATGTTGGATACCAGGCAGTAGGAATTTAACTGCACTGCTTTTGGGATTAAGGTCCAGAGCCAACATAAACACATTCTTATGGCTCTGAAGCCAAGAGAATAACCTGAACATGTCAGGTTCAAATAGATTTCCACACCTGTGTTCCTAGACCACACTCCAGCTGCAATAAAGAGCACAGTGCTATAAGGAGCCTGGCAATACAACACTGAAGTGCTTCTTCATAGAGCTGACACGCATGAGTTGATGATGCCCTTCCACTTACAGACTGTCTCCATATGGACTAAAACAGTGAGCTCTGCACAGCAGCTTAGGTACTCGTAGGATTTAGCAGCCTGGACAGAAGCTGTACTCACTGAGGGTGGCACCTGCCATTGACAACTTTTCTAGAATTAGAAGTGTGATGCATATCACCCTAACTGCAGTATTATTTCTGCACTAATAGCCATGAAGAAGGAAACTATAGCAAGGAGCTGGATTTCTTTGGATTATCTTAATTATTCTGAATGCCCCGATCTGTTAAAAATATTAGTCAGTGCAAAAGAAATCTTTAGTTTAATAAAAGAAATCAAAGTATATTGCTACCTGCAATCCAAAACACCTGAATGCATAGAAAAGGGTTACAGGATGAACAGGAAGAAAATAGTTTTACTTATCTGCATAGGCAACAAGCAATGGATGTCTAAGCAACAAACAACCTTTGTAAATTTAGAACACCCCAGAAATACATGCTCTCAGTGCAGACCTCATACTTTCTGGTGAGGGGACATGGAAAAACACCAGGCTGACTTATTCCAGGGCAAATACTCCTAGGAAATCCTCAGAGAAGGATCTTCACACAACATCAAGAATTCTATCTAGGGCAAGCCCACACCAGCATCAATCGCAGCAAGACGATTGACAGACATATTTAGGACACCATCAACATGGCTTCCATAACAAGTGATAATATGGATGCCATCTGGAAATCACAGAAAGGGAGTTGGATGTGGATGAGATTCTGTCAAAGTTGATCTCTATTTTTTCCTGCTATTTTTTGTGCAAGTTCCTGACTGTGATTATTTTTATATAATAAAAATTCTCTTGCTCATACACAATCTTAACGTGCTTATGGGTGAGTTCTGAGAGTTAAGGGCTTTGGTGGAGCAAATGTTCAGCAAGGTTTCAGGGAAAGGATTTAAGCTGTCTGACTTTGCCATCATTTGTCATGATGCATCCTAATGATTTTAAAATGTCTTTTTTGCTGCCATAAACAGCAGAAAAACATAGAAGCATTGTGGGTTCTAGAGTTTACTGCCAGTTGTTCTTATGTTGCACTCCTGTAGGTCCCACAAGCCATACAAGTAGTTAACTTGTCTGAAGACAAGTTATTCTTGCCCTTCCTGGTTGCATATGCATTCACTTCCTTCTGAGGCAGGAACACCTATGTATTTTCATTGGACTTCACTCTGCTTTAGTCTTTGTAATCTTTTTAAAGAAGAGCATTGCACTTTATCACCTCCAAATTCTTACAAGCCCCTTCAAACTTGTGGTCTTTCTGTTAACAAAAACAGAATCCTGCAAGATATAGTTGGGGCAATCTCCAAGTTATCATAATTACTCTTTGTCTAAAGCTCTATTACTTGTTAGCACTGATGCGATCAGAAACCAAGTAGCTGTTGAAACCTGCAATGTAGAAAATTTATATACTTTCATTCAGCTCTTAAATAATCTCTTTGACAAAAGGGATGCGTTTGCACTAGGTAAGCACAGTGTCTATTGATGTGCTGAGTACAGACTCTCCAAAGCACCATGGCAGATCCCAAGCTAATGAATGCTATTTGAAAAGATATTTCACAAACCGGGGAGTCATAAATTAATACCCTGTTTAAAACAGAAGTATCACAACTATGAGGTACAGGATGTGTCCAGAAGTGCCTTTATATTCAGCTGAATGGCCAGTTTGCTGAGAAATGTGTTGAAGAGCCTTGCTGTAAACAGCAGGTTGTAGCAGAGGGGAGAAGTGCCAGGGCAATACAGCTTGTCAAGGGAATCAACTCCTGGCTCCAACCAGCCACAGACATGTCCCAGCAGCTCCTAGCTGAACGAAACACAGAGAGGACTTTGGGAATTGCTCCAAACACAGATAGCCAATAAAGTTTGTGGTTGCTCTATTTCTTTTTGTCTTCTGAATTTACTTTCTACTTTCTTAATTTATTTTACTTTTCATCTGGTCATCTGGCAAATGTCACCTTGTTTGGAAAACACTTTCTGCATGACCTGGCAACAGCTCAGGTGGCCTGAATTCAGGGAAAAGCAATGTAATGAACTTCTACTAAATTGCACCTATGTTATTGAGCCACGTGCTCTGAGAGTCTGTCCTGCTACTGTCTAGAACAAAGCAATGCAAGGAGAAGCTGTGAAAAAAAGAGTAAGAGTTGCCTTCAAACAAGTTTCAAGTTGAACTAGGAGAGGAGAAGAGAAGCCAACCTAATACTGGCTAAGTAAAACGTGTAATGTCAAAAAAGAAAAACTGTAACAAAGAACAAGAAAATCAGTCCACAATGTCGTGAGGTTGTTGACCAAGAAGCAGATGGCAATAAATTGTGGCAGCTCCCAAGAATCATGGAACTAAGATAAGGAAGCTCAACACTGATACAGAAGATAATCTGATATCTGATGGCAGATATAACTTCTTTCAGGTTACTAGAAACTCAAAGAAGTTCTTATGAAAAATGATCAATTTGGTCTCTTTAGATTTTAACCAAATGCTCAAATTGTACTTTTGTGTCCAAAACAATGTTAATACTATAATAACAGAAGAAAAAATTCAAAAGCAAGGAGAGGCTGAAGAGTGCTTCACTTTAGTAAAGGTGAGCCTCCGGAGTAAACCAGCAGTAGCCTGGCTCTGTACTGCACAGGCTGAGATGTTGGGGAGTGGCTGAGGAATCAAGGACATGGGTCTTTGGAGCAGCTGCGTGATAGTAAAGTGTAAATGGGGTACTGCAGAGCCGTCCGAGCCCTTAACGACAGAAGAAGCCAATCAGGACCAAGGGTGAGCTTAGCCAATCAATAACGGACTAGCTAGCATAAATTAACCAAAGAGCCAATGAGATAATGACAAGTATGCCTAACTATGTTATATAACGCAAAACCTAACAGCAATAAACCGAAGCAATCTTTATCACTCATATTGTGTGCTCGATTGTCTTCCCTTGCCGAACCCTGAAGGCATTCCACGGCACTGAGATATCCATCTCTTATATCACATCTGCTTTTCACATAGGCAGGAGTCAGAGAAAGCCTGCCTTGGGGCAGGAAGAGGGTCTTGCATCTTCCAGTCTAAGGGTGTCAACTCTGTGAGATATCTATACTCAAAAATATGGGAAACTTCCTCACATATGCAGGAAATGTACAGAAAGATATTTGGGAAACAGAGAGTAGATTGTTACAAAAAGCTGCCAGAAAGCGATTACTTGGTTAAGTGCACAAGCTATGCCTGGGATGGGGATATTGCTCAGTATATTTTGCAAATTAAGCTCTTTCAAGAAAAGTAGAAACAAGTAGAAACAGATTGCTCTTATTTAAATGGTGGTGAAAAAAAGGAAGAAGCACTGGACTCGGTTCATCAGTCAGAAAAAAAAAGTGACTTAGCTGGAAGAGGCAAGTAAGTTTCTGAAGGTATGCCTAAGTAGGAAAGGATGTGCCTAAAGTGTGATAATATTCAATTTCCAGTTTGCCCACAAAAAATTGTCTTGGACTGTTGTACTTGTCCTGCTTGATCTGTACAGTCAATATGCAACAGCCCTTTTGATGTCTTTAAGGACTCTTAGCACACACTGGATGTGAAGATGCACGGGAAAAATCTGCCTTCATTACTTAGTTGGAATTTCAATACACTTAAAAGATGTGAACTAATTCAGACAGCAGAATGCAGATTGAACACAGTCCTCCTGGGTGAAGTTTTCAAGTTCAGCAGCAAGGAGAAAGACCACAAAGAGTGTACAGATCTGTGTCAGGAGACCTTAAAAGCCTAATACAAAAATGAGAGACGAGGCTAAGTCTCCTGATTTGACATTCCTAGTAGAGATATCTGCTTTGGCAATGGGATCTCTTTGCAGCCACTGACATGACTCATCCCACTTGAATACTGATATTTGTACTAGATTTAGTGATCTGCATCTTGAATTTGCCACTCTCTCTCCATTAACTGTAAAGAATTGGCAGGGTGATCAGCTCAGCGGTAAATGCTTCCATGTATAAAACCAAGCCAGAAGTCAGCGTTGGACCAGATGATCTCGAGAAGTCCCGTCCAGCCCCAGCCATCCTGTGATTCTGCAAAGCCCAGGCAAAGTGATGACATATAAAATGGGAGCAGGCAAAGGTGGCTGCCCCTCAAGGCAGCATTTGGAATGATAACAGTACAGTCATGAGGGGTCAGTGATATTCTCACTCCATTTACTTACTCATCTGGGTAAAAAAAATGCAAGCTTTGACAAGGTAGTACATACAGAAGCTCATTAAGAGATTGCCAGGAAAGCAAAGGAAAAGTTACTGAAAGGTCATTCCTGATACAGACAATCCTAATTTTATGAAGATATTCATCTGTGCCATCGATCATTGTCAAAACCAGACAGACATGAAACTGTGGCCCTTGGGAATTGAATAAACAACTTTTTACGTGACAAGTTAGCCAGTTACTAAATAATTTTTTTTTTTAATCCCTGTATGACCAGAACAACAGATATTGAACTGATGTCTGAACTGCTGAAGAATATAAAGTGCTGTGGGCTGAAGGGAACAAATGTGCAGCTGCCATAGGAAAAGGAAAAGATGGAGGCCTGCAACAAAAATGGCATGTCTCTGAGGAAACTGCGATGGCCAAAGAAGTAACTGACTTGGAAAAGGTCACCTTATTTGCCTGAAAGTCTAATTCTGCCACTAGTTTTTGCAAATAGATCAATTCAGGGGAGTAAGTGTAATCATCTCCAAGCTGTTTATGAGTCAGAGATTAAAGTGGGCTGGTAGGGTGTGAAGTATGGAGGTGTGAGGAAAAGAAAGCACACTTCTGTGACTGCTGTCAGATCCAGCATCTAAACTGGCCTAGGTTGATTGCATTATAGAGGGAATGTAATACCCTTCATAGTCACCATAGGATTCATTCTTCAGTATTCTTTAGGTTTGTGTTTTAATGCAGTTGTCTAGGCCCTCCAGGAACACCTTGACTTATAATGGCCATAATTCATGCCCAAAAAAACCCTTAAAATCCTTGAAATATTCTCCATACTTTTCATGAATTTGGAAAAAAAATATCAGAAATAACCTTTCTTATGTGTTCAAAACACTGCTGAGTATTAGCAAGAAACTTGGATGGATGGACATCCATGGCAGCTGTCTTGGACTGCCCTGAAGAAGGAAAAATTTTACATTGCTTATATGCCCTTTCCCTTTCCAGCACTTTCAGCCCTGAGGATTTTGTCAGTAAACCCAAGGAAAATATTTTAGAGTACAATGACAATGAATAAAGAATTTGTTTCCCTAATTCTCCCACCCCACCAAACCCACCCACCATATTCAAGAGCTATAGCTCTTTCTGAGCTGCGAGGTGAGGTATACATTCATCTCAACACAGTTTTCCCTCTGATGGTTAGCATTCCTTTCCAAATCATATCCCAAACATGTACACTTACTATGCAAATGAATCTTGTTAACCAAGTCAAGAATGTGGCTAAGAGGATATTGAAGAAAGAAGAAGAAGGAAAAATAAAATGTCAAAATTCTTGGTGACTACTGAGTACAAAAAAGGTAGAAAGAGAAGGATGGACGCATTAGGTTGGCATTGGCAATTTTATATTCAACCTCTTTATTGCTTTCCTGGTATATTCAGTTCATGAGGGATCTGATTCTATGTTTGCTGTTCAGTTTTAAATCAGGTAATCATGAAAGGTAATATCCATGTCCTTCACCATGCTAAATGAAGCAAGCCAACTTACATGGCAAGGCAGTAGATGATCTAATAGACTTATTTACTTGAATATTTTAGGTTAGTCCTGTTTGATTTCTTAGTTCCTCACAAAAGTGTTTTCTTACATTCCTAGCCAAAAGAAGGGTTCACGACAGTCAACAATCACTGCCCTGAAGGAGCACACAGGCTATGCTGCTGCTCAGCATTTCCACATCCCATGTGTGAGATGAACTAAGGAACAGCAGGAGATATCACAGCATGACCAGTGTGAATCAAGAATAAGTATCAGAAACATGTGCTTCTGTGCACAGCATCAGCAAGGACGTGGTGTAGACACTGATTACTTTAAAAAATACATTGTCACATATCTTGAAATGCCTCTAGAATATCTGACCCTATCCTGAACAAGCACATTATCTCCAGGCCTGCCAGGGAATCTTTTGGTGTTTGGGGCACTCAACTCTAAAATTACAGACACACACACACAAAAAACAAACAAAAAAATCCAAACAAAACCAAAGAACAACAACAACAAAAGGAAAAAAAAAGAAAAACAAACAGACTAAAACAAACAAACAAACAAAAATAAAGAACCAAGAAAGGCTTTGCTGGTGAAAGCATTGCAGGAGGAGCTCACAGCCTTCCAGAAGCTATTAAAAGCAAAGCTTCTGAAATGAATAGATGCCTCTTTTCATCATGCTTTAATAGTCTCCATTATTTAGCTAGTTATACATCTTGTCCCAAAGCGTATTTCCATGTTTGGTCATTTAACAACCCCTCTGGGATTTGCAACCCCTCTAGGATTTGCTGTGATGCTGTCAGCAATTACATGAGTTACTGGTGCCAGACCACATATACTCATTCTCAGCATCCCAGCCCTTTTCAGCGTCTGAATTTGGGGCCTATTCCCTTTTCCCCAGGAATTGCTGTGGACTCTCTCCTGCGCTGGCAGGGCTGCTGGCTTCCATCTTCTTTGCCAATCTCAGGTTTACCAGTCCATCCCCTCAGTTACAAACATGGCTCCTCCTTTTAATTTTTTATTCTCTGCTTTCTGTGCTGTCTGAAGTTGCTTTAAGCTATTAGCCCCCATCACTTATCTTTTAAACAAAACAAAACAAAAAAAAGATGCCAAGTACCTTAAATGGAGTGCCCCTAAATTGGACCCTCAAGTGAATTCTGCAAAGGTTAGCTCTCATGACTGTTGTAAATGCAGCTGCCTGGAAAGGCCAGTCCCATGACCTATTTTAACCACACAATCACTGATTCATGGCAAAAATCTCATTATGGACATTCATTTTTTTTAAGAACTTCTGAACAGCGGATAACAGCCTATCTTCAGATTAAATCCAGTTCAATAAATATCACAAAATTAAATCATTCAATGTCTGGTCTGCCTTGAGCTATACTTAAGCTCTGTGCATGATTAACAGATTAGAATGTGAAAAAAAAGCAGCTTAATCTGTCTGCTGCAGAAATACTTTTATTCCCCTGTGCTGCAGATTGTTTTATCTCTAGATACTACACCAGTCAAGATCGGCCTGTAGGTCTCAGCAGATGGCGTGGCTAGAGGAGCACTGAATTTCCAATTTCTCCCAGAACCTAGATATTTGTTGTGTCCTTTTAATGATAATACTGTTTTCAGTTCTTGCAAAGAGCTATGTATTTGTCCTTATTACATTTATTACAGTAATACTCCCAGTCAAGATTAATACAGACAAACAAATGCTGAGAGGCTCGAACATGGGAAATGACTAAGTAATTCAGTGTAAAAGAAAAAGCAATGGCATCCAGATAGCCTGAATCCTACTCTAATGAATGCCTTATCTGTAACAACACACTGTCTGCTATGCAGCTGTCACCCTTCAAATTAGCACTTTGTATTTGGAAATTTAAATCCTAAATGCTCCTTATGATGAACTTCAATTAATTAACAAAGCTGACATTCCCAACCTTAATTTTCTTAAATGGAGTCTGTTTGCTGTTTTTTGGTTTGTTTGTTTTGGTGGTTTTTTTTTGTTTGTTTGTTTGTTTTTTTTAATAAGGCTGCAGCACTTAAAAGTAACTACAGTGGGTTAATATAAGGCTCAATCCAGCAGAATATAAACTGAGTTTTTCCAGTATGGCAGCAGCAAGTTTCACTTTCAGCAGAAACAGAGTTGAGAGTGCTCAGTGTTTTGCAGGATGAAGCCATTATATACTTGCAATATTACATACACTACGTATAGTGCTAGCGACAAAGAGTATCAGGTACACATTGAGACTATGCTCAGCTGCCTGGAATATCACCGCACAGTCTTTAGCACCTAAATAACCAGAATATCACTAACATCATTTGCATTTCATATCTGCAGTTTACATAAATATAGGGGCATATCAGAATATCAATGAGACACACTAGCATATTCATATCTTCTGAAACATGCAAAAAAATCTCCCTGCTGTACCAGGTGGCATTTTGCAGTCTGCTCCAATACTCACCCTCATTTATGCCAGCTACTTCCATCAGATGTTTTCTGCCAAAGTGCCTGAACAAATTAGAAAGTTGCTGGCACATGGGATTTTTCAAATTGAGCAGTGGGATTTTAATTTAGTAATTCTTTTAAATGACTGACATAACACCCTCAAGCCCCTGTGTGGGCTTGCGAGCTGCGCAGCTGAGTCTGTTGCCTCAGGTACAGAATCGCAATGACAGCCAGCCTGCACCAGCTGTAAAAGCTGTGAGCTAATGAGGGGGGCAATAGTACATCACCTGTAGCTGCTAAGGCACAGGCTTGTGAGAAAAGAAAAGCTGGCTTAGGAATATATTTATATGTCAGATGGTTTCCTTTTGGTAAACTTTCATGCCATTTTCTTCTACCAAGATTTCAGAAAAGAGTCAGGTGATCCATGAACCCAGTTTTAAACAGGAAAGTTACTCCACTTGCTATGTTACCAAAACACAAGGATTGTCAACCAGTTTTAGGTAACACTAAGGAAAAGCAGTCGTTCTTAGTTGTGTTTCTCTAATGAATTTTGGGTTGATAAGCTTATGATTCTTGCAGTTGTGTCCAGAGTCACCTCCTGAGGATGTTGCTTCTGGATTGATGCAGGTGAATGCAGAAAGGGATAATGTGAAGAGCAGACAGAGCTAATGCAAGCAGAACTGCAAGGTGCAGACAGGAAACAGCCTTTCTGGTTTCAAGTAATTTGTCTTAATCTGTTCTAAAAGCTATGTTATTCAAAGAGTGACTGAGAAAATGAGTTTTTTTTTTTTATTCCTGAAATTATGCATTTTAAAATTATAATAGAAAAAGAGCAGCCCAGTTTGATTAGCAAATTAATTGGGATAGAAATATTAGCCATCATTTGGTCTGAGTTTTTCCCAAACTGAAATAGAAAAATGTGTTTTGAATTTTAAAATGCTTTCACGCTTTTAATTTCCTGTAAAAACTGCTTAAGATGTTTTGGATTACAGTGGAAACCTGTGCATTTTTTCAGCTGAGAAACTACCTACTTACCTATTGGTTGCTGATGAGAGTACTGATGACTAACAAACATCCATCATCTACTATAATCTATTAAACATATCAAATACATCTGACTATCTTCACATTCTATAGCAGCAGAAATTGAGACAGACAGCTTTCAGCAAAATCACACAGTTTGGTGTTGATGCCCATTTTACTTTCATCGTGAGTCAGGTGAAGGCATCACAATTTACATCTGGAAAAATGTGTGCACTATTGGGCAGAAGGAACTGTGGCTGAATCAGTAAAACTGCATCCTGCAACACATCGGGCTGGAACTCAGATCACAGGGAGCTCTTATTTGGGCCATACAGGGAAGGAAAACAGGTTTCCTAACACAAACACAGATAACTTTAATTACTTTAATTGTTTATCCAGGAGCCCTTTAAAGAGAAACTCAATTTTTTTAGGACTCCCACAGGATAAAGATAAATTAACTGATAAATATACACAGGGTATCTTAGCTCCCAGACAAACCATTTAAGCAAACTAATCTGCTTGGCTTCCTTGCAGAATAACTGTCAGGCTTCCCCCCAAGCAATCCCTTAACAATCCCTAGGCGTCATCTGAACTCTTGAAGACAGTAAAGCCAAACTACTGTGAAAAGTGGTGATTTAGATTTCCCTGCAAAACCTTTTTGTCGGTATTGTAAGTTGTGGTATATGAAAGCCCAAGGTACTCTTGGATGGAGATAGTTCATGCTGTAAATTAGGGAGGAAAAAAAGAGTTTATGGGATGAGCAACAAACAAACAAAATGGATCAAGAATGAAGGAATTGAGATTAAGTACCTTGCGTGACTGGGCTGACTGATAGCCTTGATGATTGTCAGTCAGTCAGGACATCAGGGTCCAGGAGAGCTGGAAGAGGACCATGTGTTCCTCACCTGGTCTGTGTATTCAGGTGTTCCTCAGGGGACGACTTAGGTCCAGAGCCTCAAAGGAGGTCCTCAGTGTTCTGCAGGTGCAAGATTGCTGTGTCTGAGTAACTTACCCCTGCTAAGAACGACCTCTATTTCAAGTCACAACATAGGCTGAGTTTGGATGAAAAACATTTAGAAGTCCTTTCACCAAGACTGACTGGAAAATCCCCAAATTGCTGAGTCATAAAGAGGCTGTTTAGCTACCTGGTTTTGCTTGGTTTGGAAGCAGGAGTGACTTTTCATGGTGCAGAAGTTACTTAAATCAGTCCCGATTATCAGGAGGACATCCTTCTCCCTTTGCAAAACAGCTGTGGGTGCATCAAGGAGACTCAGAGAAGACACGTCCTTGTCATTTTTGTGTCATCCTTACTCTGGGAATCTGAGGGTGTGTATTAAGTCTTACAAGGCAATAACTCACTAGTATGTTTCCATTCTTTTAGCAATAATTATTGAGTACAGGTGGGAGAGCTTGGTCCTTACAACAGCAAGTTAGCTCAGATGCAGGTAGGTGTCCAGCACATTCCTCAAAGCAACTGTTGGCAGAAATGAAAGCCAAGAGTGCAGAAGATTGTGAATTACCAAGTATGAGGTCCCCAGGGGAACCCACAGACATCACTGTCTCTGTCCAGCCCACACGGAGGCCCTTCTACCCTGCCCACAGCCCAGGACCCCATTTCAGCCCAGCTTGGGGCTGTCAGTCAGGAAAGGTCCAGATCAAAGTTACCTTCCTTGAGGTAACCTACCTTCATCAGAACTCTGATGGAGGCAGCTGTGGCAGCAATTTCAAAGACTTAAAATATTAGAAACTTTAGTAAAGTTTTCTGCCTGTTTTACCAGTAGTCTTGCAGTGTTTTCAGGGGGTGATTCCCAACTGAAGGGGAAAAAAAAAAAATAAAATCCCCGAACAGTAAAACCACAAAGTATGGCAATTTGTCAAAACAAGATGTAAAATAGGGGCTTCCTTCCCTTTCCTTCCCCCAGAATCAAAACAAACATGAAGAGCTCTCTGTAGCTCCTGCCTGGGCAGCCACTTCAGCCTCAGGCAGGTCAACATTCTTCCCTGGATGTTGTGTGACCAGACCATCCAGCAAGAAGATAAACAAAAAAACCTGTAGGCAAGAGGAACAAAGACAATGAAGGAAGGACAACTGAAAAAACAACAAACAAAGACAAAAATGCAGCAAAGGAGACTACAATAAAGTTTCCTGTAGGCAGAGCAGAGGTATAGGGAGTTCAAATACATGCCAATGAACCTCATGGCCAGCAAAGTGGAGGTTGTTCAGTCCTACCACAAGTAATGCGTACATGATCTTCTTCTCATGACCAACTCAGCAGCTAATAAATGATGCGGGAAGCCTGCCTGGACAGAGGGTAATTCCAGGAGGTGCAGAGATCAGGTTCTCCCAGAACATTTCTATCGTCAGTCCAAAGGCAACGGGTGGAAGGAGCAGGAATTTCTTCTGGGAGAACATGAGAAACATTGCAGAAACTGAGATCAGTGTGGAGACCAGCTTGAAGCTTTCAGGCTGCAATTAAATACTTTCTGTTTGAGCCGCATGGTTCAAATTAATTTGCACAGCAGCTCTGCATTGCATGTTATTTTTGTTGTTGTTCAGCTAGAACACGAGTTATCTCTCATTTGTAAATCAGCTGATATATCCTGTGCGGACCTTTTACCTAGTGGTTTTCTTCTGTTCACCCACTTGTTTAATGAGTTGGGTTTGTGGGTTTTCTTTTCATTTTTCTATTAGGTATTTTAAGAGTGAAAGTACTGTTGGAGCAGAAGAGCAGATATTTCCGTGCTAAAACTTTAGTAAACTTTGTGAGACATTTTCACAGTCATATAAAACATAAAGTTGCATTAAATTGTTGATATAGCTAAACCAGCAAAGAGCCTGACAATTAACATTTGCATACCAAAAGCTGCCTAGAGAAAATTTAAGCAGTCCCCCTTTCACAGAAAACTTGTGAAGCATTTTGTCCCAAACACTTTTTTTTTCTGCCAATGTACTGGTACCTAATGCATCCTTTACTCCCAGCTAAGCTTGGTCCTGACAGTGAGAAGTGCAGGTTCTAGACGCTTGACCTGGGTCTGCAAAACAGCAGTTCCTTGTTCCTGTCCTTGTTCTGCAGCTTTGAGAAGCAAATCCCTCTTACCTCTGACAACCACAAACTTGATAGTGTGAGTAGGAATAAAATAGCCGTGATAGTTGATGGGAGTATCAATGCAGTTGTCTCTGTTGTAGGGACTTTCAGACATTCATGAATCTGCATACATGTGGATATGTATAGGGGTCCTACCAGAAAATTTTCTTTGTCCTCACAGACAAATAACACATCTTATTGCTTCCACATTTTAGTATAATAAACTATATGTAGTCAAAGCTCACTTTAAACCTTAACCATAAAGTTTTCCCTTTAAAATTATTGATATCTAGCAGCTTAAGATCAGTCCAGTTGGGCCTGTGCTCACAAAGACCTCTGTTTAGGAGCCACAAAATGAAATGATGGCACTGGAACCTTAGGCAGGTTTATTCTTCAGAGCCCAAGGAAGTGTGGTTAGCCAGTGTGCAAGTTCTTTGGTGATAAAGGTTACAGTCAAACCAAAAGGGTTTTCATCTAGTGTTTTAAGCATATGGATGCATCACTAAATAAATGGTATGTTGCAGCTGCATAGTTATGCTATGATCCTTTTGGCCAAGTGTTGTAAATCGTGTAATGAAGGCCCAAAGCAAGAGACTACCACCAATTTTTAAAACTGTTGCACTCATTAGACAGCTGGGAAAAGAAGAAATTATGTCCTGCTGACAACCATTCAAGTTGTAAACTCCAATTAACAGCATAACAAACTCAGGGAAGACTTCCTCATTAATAACTAGTAATGACAGCCAGGGAGCTAAACTGGTTCCCAGACATTCCAGGAAGCCAGGAGTTTCCCAGAATCACTACTTTTTTGCCCACTAACATTCTCCTCATAAAAGTTAGATCATCTGGCATAATTATATACAAGAAAAAAATTCAAATGAATTCTACTTTCTAGCATTTGTCATTCTCCCATACAGGCACAGTAATGTCCCCTGGAAATCATTTACACCTGAAATTCTGAATTTACAAAATGATCTTTAAAAAACTTGATGGGATGAATTTATAAATTAGGTGCAGTGTTTGAGCCCTTGTCATTTTTATGTGCAAATGCCATTACGGTTTTGTGCATAAGACTGAAATCAATAAAAAGGCAAAAAGATTCTCAGTCCAAAAATTACATTCTGTGCAGGAAAGCATTGCCTTATGAAGGCACAGGAGAGCTGTAAGTATTGTCTAACAGTGGCTGTCAGAGGGTTTTTTTTTGGAGAAAAAAATAATCCCCAGTTAAAAATAGGTCTCAAATTTTCTAGTTCATTTCTTTGCTTGACTGAACTGCAAGAGATTTAGTTCCCTAATTATACCAACACAATGGCTTAACTTGTTGAGTTGCAAAAGCTTACTGTTATTCTTAATCAGCATCTCTAATTCAGCAATAGTGAGTCTGCAACAATGACAGAAAACAGAAAAAGTTTCACGGTTTCTGCCACTAAAAATAATTATTTCCCACACATTTTAGTGTTGAGGCACTTCTTGCATTTGAAGCTGTGAGACCCCGAACACATTACCATTGGAATAATTTTTCTTTGGCAGCTACTGTAAATTGCTAGGCAGCAGGAAGCTTAACGGAGATGATGGCTATTCAAGTAGCCTAAGCCCATTTCTGGGTTGTGAGAGGACTCTGTCATTACTAATGGGGTAATAGAGCACACTCTGCAGGGGAAAGGCTTAAAGATTTCAAATTAGAGTCATCCTGGAGTTGGAATGCAGAATAGATGTTTTCTTCTTTCATTGTTACTGATTTACCTGAATTTCCACCGTTATGAACTTTGTCTTCAGCCTCAACAAATTCATATACTTGCTTTGTTTCACTATCTGCCTCCCGCTTTTTCTTGTTGCATTTCCTAATAGCATTTTCTGTCACCCTCAATGAGGGCATTATCTTCTTTTCTTGTAGGAAGGTAGGTGCACCAACAAGATCGTTGATGACATAAAAGAGACCATGATTTAAATTTATAAAAAAACATGATTTCAATATTTTTCTGGCCATTTCAATACCCAGATATCACATTCTTGGAAAAGCCATGCCTTGGAAATTCAGAGAAGCCAGCTAAAAGCACAGACAATCTCCACTCTGACACTTACAGTGTCATATATTAGTAATAGGTTCATCTCTCAAAATCAGAAGTGGAAATGAAATATATCTGCTTCTCTCGGCTGCAGAAGAGCTTGCCCAGCTGAGGCCCCTCGGGCTGCTGCAGCTGGTTTGGCAATGCTGGACTGTGCTATCAAGCATCCTTTAGCCCAAAAGCAGGCTGCAGTGCTGGATTCAGCTTCATCTGCACATCCCACCAGCTCATGCTCTGTGCCTGGCTGTTACATCGGGCAGTGGAGAGCAGCAGCATGCTTATCCTTACAGCTTTACCAGTTCTCAAATAAAAGTAACTGGAGAAATCTGGGAGAGAGGAGCGAGGAACATACCTCCTCCCTTCCGATTCCATATATTCCCCAATCTCAACTGCCAGCTCCCCTCAGTCCAGAGGGGACTCTCCCATTGCCCCCACTCTTTTGCAGAAAGACATCAGATGGTATGATTTCCACAGTGACTACTTGATTATATGAATGAACACCTCAAGCTGTACACATGCCTCCTCTCAGATCAGCCCACAGAGAACTGGGCTTGTGCCTGTTTAACTAGCAGAGGGAATACACTGACAAAGACAGTTGAGAATGCCATGGTTTTCCTGCCCTATTTCCTCATATTTCTTGCAGGTACTGAAGAAAAACTTCAGAGGTATGTGCAGAGAGAAGAATTACCACCTTCTGCACATGGCTTTGCATCTGAAGCCCCTTCCACCTGGCCACTCAGCAGCCCCGGGTTTAGAAGTCTCTTCTTCTTTGGTCCAATTTTCCCCTCTCTTCATAGCCTATACATTTCCGCCAAATGTCTCAAAACTTCTGTGATATTTTTGACCTTCTGCAGGCCCTCAATCTCTGTTCCGCTTCTGGGGGAAGTCCCCCACAAAAAATCCCTTCTGTGTTGCCCATCTCTCACAGACTGACTTCTCCATCTCACTGTTCTTAAAGTGTCCCTTCTGAAATCAGTGTCTCACATGTGAAACACATGGTATTGCACGTGTTGAAACATCTGATGACCAAGCAACTTCAAAAATAAAATATTGTCCTAGTTTGTTGGCTTCTTGAAGCTTTTTAGACTGCCATTAACCATGGACTTCCTTTTGGCTGAAGCCTGTGAGTGACAGTATGTGCAAGCAGAGCACTCAGCAGCCAGGATGTTTGGGGGCGGTGCTCCCTGTGCAAAGCATATTTAATTTTATCAGCTAATCAAGCTATATTTAATCACAAAGCACACTTTGAAAATGACAAGAGCATGCAAGAGCGAAAGATGGCTAGATATAGAGGCAACTATTTCTATTTTGAAACCTCTGCTGAGAAGAGGTTTCTTCTGAGAATGAAATTATGCTGTGGCTGAAACGTGGCATTCCAGCATTTACTGTCTCTCTTGTCAGTAGAAGAACTGTGGGAGACGGAAGAGCAAAAATTAAGTCAGAGAGATAATACACAGGAAGTCAATGTTATGTTAGATTAAAAACAGCCAGTGCTTTCAGTGACAAGCTTGGAAACTAAAAAGGAAATACTGCTGTACTCAACTATGCAGAACATTTTATGCCTTCTTTTTTTTTTTTTTTTCCTTTCTGCTTTATAAAATAACATAAAGCACAGAATTATCACCAAGGAATGGCAGGAGCTTGATGCCAAATGGGCAGACTGCTTTGCAGATCAATGAACAAGAACCTGACTGCCTCTCTTGGGTACTGAACTGCCCTGCTTTTGGATGGAGATGCAGCAGATCATCTGTATATGCAAACAGTGTCTTTAGAGTTCACAGAAAAAGCCTAGGAAAATCGTCCCCCTTATCTATGCTGAAGAGTGAACAAATCAACACAGAACTGAAAAGTGAAAAAAGCGAAAGCGGATCTCTTTCCAGCTCCATTCGGACCAGCAATCTACTCCCCAAAGCTGAAATTGGGTACTTCTCATGACCCTTCATGAAGGAAGGCTGGAGCTTGGTGATTTCGAGCCTAGCTCATGCACCCACCCCCTGGGTGGCAGAATGAATACTGGCTTTGTTGGAATCTCCCCACACCAAAAAAGCCCTAACCCCAAAAAATCGGGGTAAATACTTATAGGTAAATACTTCATCTTTCAGTGGAGGAACCGATGTGAAGGTGCAAAAACATTTACTGTGATTCTTTTTTTGTTAGCTAATCTTCTAAGAACTGCCTGTGTTTTTATCTCAGTAAAAACGTAGCCTGTGGTAAAGTGATTTGTATCTTTCACTTTTTCCACAACAGTTGCACAGAAGTTTGTAGGTCCGTTGTCTGGAAAAAAAATAAGCATAGCACATGTGCAGTTTTATTTCTACAATTTCTCATATGTCCAGCAGGCCATCTTACCCTATGAGGTGTTTCATTCTTTTCAAGACACCAGCTAGGCAGGTTTCAGGCCTTGATTTTAGTTTTTAGACAAGTATGCATCATAGAAACCAATACAGAATCAGTTAAGGTAACACACATTGTGCCGTGGCTCCTTTGTCAACAATGGTGCTGATGCCACAGCCAACTTTGTATTTGTCTTACAAAAGGGAAACACCAGCAGCTCAGAGTTAGCCATTCTCATCTGCACTGCTCAGGATCCCATCTTGGTAAATCCTCCAAAAATTTGCAAGATGCTATAGAAGTCACAGAGTCATAGAATATCTTGAGTTGGAAGGGACCCATAAGGATCATCAAGTCCAACTCCCTGCTCCTTGCAGGACCACCTAAAACTAAACCGTAAGATTGTCATTCAGAGGCTCCTTGAACTCCAACAGGCTTGGTGCTGTGACCACTTCCCTGGGGAGCCTGTTCTGGTTACCGACTACCCCTTTATCTTCATGTCCAATCTGAGCTTCCCCTGATGCAGCCTCAGTCCATTTCCCTGTGTTGTATTACTGGCCATACCTGGAGATACCTCTTCAAAATACTAGATGTTCTTTGAACAGGTAAAGGGATTTTGGCAAGTGTGGTTTTATTCTGTCATCTTCCTTTATTTGCTTAAGAGATCCTAACCTTTACGGAGTCAGAGCTGGAACTTCAAGGCTGGTAAATTTTGCTGTTTAAAAAACCCAAAGCCACGATGAATATGTACGTTAAGGCAGAATTTCTTTTTGAATGCCATCATTTCTACATTCTTCTGCTCAGGAGACTACAGGTCTTGTTTGGCACCATCTCCTCACTCAACACACCATAAACTGCAGGAAGCCCAGTCTTTAACACTTACTTTACAGAGGTCAAGTAAAGTGTTGGCAGGCAGACTGCTGGCTCGCCACCTGGACAGAAGTGTGCTTTTCCCCTTGCATTGCTGTGTGCTCCTCATACGTTGCCCAATAAATGTGCAATGAGATTGCTGTTCAGTGTGTAGACATTCAGACAGAAAACTGTGCAGCAGTTGCAGACTCTATATATTTGCACAACAGAAGGAACATTTTTAGAACATATGTAACTAGCAAGTTGTTTCTGTGCCCCGTTGTATGTGATATTGTTGACTAAGGTTGTGTCGTGTGCCTTACTACAAGTGACTACATACTGCATAGACTGTTCTGGGAGTCAAAACATCACATGCAGAGGCTGAGAATTCTGTTCCATTGTGTTAATTGCTGAATTTCACTTTGCATGCCATACTTAAATATTAGTAGTATTTTACAGAGGGTGGTGGCCATTGCCTAGAGGTTAGCAGCCCCTGCTGCTGTCAGCAGGACAGGGACATTGCTTTCCTGTCAGGTGGGTGCTTTAACCGGGACCACAGGATTGTGGTCCATCACTTGATGTGAGCATCTTCGAAGGTCACTACTGTTCAAGAGGTTGTATATATGAATTTAAAAACTTGAAGTCAACTTCTTGTTGATTCTGCATCCCACAAGAGATTAATTTAAGCTAATCTTAGATAGCTGAAAGAACTAGAAGTATACGTGAGAGCTGGTAATGTTATTCTTCCAATAAAGAGATGGGTTATCAAAAGGCTATCAGACATCCAAGATGGGCTGGATGTCCCTCTGTGGGTGCCCATTTCTTCCTACCAACTGCAAAGAGTGACCAGCTCAGACAGACACGAAACTTTTAGATGCGTAAACTGGAGGAATGAGTCATGAACGAGATGTCCGGATCCCATCAGCAGGCACACACAGCCAAAAGCGTGGCTGAGAAACCCTGCAGCGTTTCAGAAACCTGCTGCAGAACTGAAGCGCTGTCATCCGTCCTAAAAATACATTTGCACCTCTTTTCGTTACTGTAGCGTGGTCTTTCCCTGGAGACCCGGTAGAAAACAGGACCAGACGCTCCTCCTCGGGTCAGCAGTCCCAGCTGCTCGGTCCCTGTCTTGGCTAAAAACGTACCTCCTTTGCGGTGCGGTGCGCCCTTTCCCGGGCGGGGGTGACTCCCGAGGTGCCGAGCCCGCCCCTCCGGCCCTGTCCGGGGGAGGGAAGGAAAGCGGGAAGGGAGGGAGGGAGGGAGGCCGGGCCAGGGGCGGCGCGGCTCCCCGCACAGCGGCAGCACCGGCGGCAGCCCGCGCCCCGCCAGCGACGGGGGCAGGTGCGGGAGCTTCCGCATCGCGCTGCGAGGAGAAGGAGAAAGAGGAGGAGGAGAAGAAAAGAGAGGAGAAGAAAAGGGAGGAGGAGAAGAAAAGGAGGAGGCGAAGGCGGGCGGGCAGCCCCGAGCCCGTCCGGCGTGCCCGTGGGCGTGCTCCCCGGCGGGGAGGGCCGCCGGCAGCCCACCCCCCCCGCCGGCG
>VZRU01008637.1:175020-194840 GCA_013398155.1 Pedionomus torquatus
TTTTAAACTGGAAGAGGGGAGATTTAGATTGGGTATCAGGAAGAAATTCTTTCCTGCGAGGGTGGTGAGGCACTGGAACAGGTTGCCCAGAGAAGTTGTGGATGCCCCATCCCTGGAAGTATTTATGGCCAGGCTGGATGGGGCTTTGAGCAACCTGGTCTAGTGGGAGGTGTCCCTGCCCATGGCAGGGGGGTTAGAACTCGATGATCTTCAAGGTCCCTTCCAACTCTAACCATTCTATGATTCTATGAAAAGCTCAGCTTCTGTGTACAAGGGTTGATGTAAGAGTTGCCCTATACAACTACTTTTGCCTGAGGTGCATTTGGGAGTGCTTTTGTAGTCCTTCCTGCAGTAGGCAGCCACCAGAACAGAGGGGTGCGGAGGAGGTCCTCATCTGTGTCCTTGGTTCAAGTGACAGATATTTGCACACTGGACTTAAAAGTCCCAGTTCTAGAAGTGAATCACATGTGTATCACTGACATCTATTGTTTTCAGAATGAGCTTTTTTTAAAAATGCCAGGAAACTTCTTGTATGCACACACTGTTACAGAGACGTTTAATGTCTGTGGTGCAAAGTCCTGTGCTGAAGGACATCTGCTGTCTCGCCTTTCGTGCTTCCTTGATCATCATCATCATCAGAGGTGGTTGCATTTTCTCCAGTACAGCACTTGGTTGATGCCCAAAGTTAGACCCATTGGGGGCAGGAATGGCGATGCAACATGTCTGGCACTGTCCTGATCTGTGGCAGAAGTTAGAAAGTCCACAGGAATGTGGTGGGAGACTGAAGGAGGAGAAAGGATGGGGGCAGTGCCTCATGGTTGAGGTATTCAAAAGCTCTCAGAAGAACTGGACTCAGTCACTGGCGCCAGAGTATCTGTGAGATGTTAGACAAATAAATTCACTTTTCTGAAGGGGCCAAGTCTGTATCAGGCTGCCAGCAGCTGCTGAGCGACACATTTGGTATGCTGGAGTTGGCTGTGCAGAACTGTGTAGCAGCAGCAGCCAGCATGTGGGTGTGCTGCTTAGGGAACATGGGTGGCTCACAGGGTGACTCCAACCTTCTAAGTGAGCTATTTTGGACAGGGTGAATGTATGGTGGCATTAACATGGTCTTTCTCCTAGTTGCCCAAGTGAGTGAATTCACATTTTTAGTAGATACAGAGAAGTGTCAAGTGAAATAAAGCCTTCTCCTGTCTTGGAGAAGACCAAGCTGTGTGGTTTTGTTTAGCCTCAAAGTCAAGGTTGAAAGGGGACAGTGGCGCAGAGCAACGTGAGCAGCAGTGTGGGAAAGAGGTAATCAAGCTCTGGACAATACTGGCATAAGAACAGATTTTTGTGCATGAGCAATGAATCCCTTCAGGCTGGAAGAAGGGTCATTTTGGTTGGTTGTTTTTTTTTTTTATCTATAAGAACAAGTGTGTCAGGAAGGGAGGGAAGAAAGTCAACTCATTTAAAAAGACAGCTCCATTAATTTAGAAGTGGAAAGGAACTAATATGGTAGACAACCGTGTTATGGCAAGATATGAAGCTGTGTGGTCCAGGAGCCCTGTGATCTGTGTACTGAAGTGCTGAAGTCTCCTGAAAAAATCAGCTTTAATGTACGAAAAGACTGAGGTTTGAACTCAGAGAAAGGAAAGCAATGCTGACCTTCATGGAAACATTGTTAAATGACTTGTTCTGGAGTACTCTGCAATAAGTTAATGCTTCATAACATTTTCCTGGGAGGAAATCTGTTAATTTTGTCTTTGCCAGGATTTGAAGAAAACATATTAGAGCCATACAATAAATCAAGAAGAGAACAAGCCCTACACCATTAAGTCCATCATTCTTGCTCCATTTTTTTTTGAGAAGATGGGAGCGGGGGGGAAAGAAAGGCGGCACGTGTGTGTGGAAGCAAAATCTGTGTGGCTGTTTGCTTGCAATGGGTAGAAATCCCAGCTGTGTGGGCACACGTAAGGTGTGGGGCCGTGCAGCCTGAGCACTACCGTACCCTGCGGATGAGCTGTCTTTTTAATGTTTTGCCATAGATCTGTGAAGTGATTATCACCTTGTCCATTTATGCACAGGCATGAAATGGTATTAGTTTCAGGTGTGCTCTTTATAGCCTTTAAAGTGCAGAAAAGATATAAGTACTTTTGCTGAAGTAATGAGAAAGGGTTGTGGAAGATCAGCCCAAGTGCAGCAGAGGCCTCTCTGATGGAGGTTTTGGAAAGCTTTCCTCACCTTTTCACAATCACTTCAGCAGCTGCTTGAGAAGGGATGACTTGGGTGAACTGGGGGGTGGGTGGGTGTGTCTGCTTTTATTTTCCAAAACGAGTTTAAGAACAATTAGTGATACCTAGCTTTATCTCAGCTGGATTTAAAGATGAGAGGGTAGGGCATTTGTCATCTACCCCAAGCTGTTCCTTAAAAGGATGGAGACTTCGTCCTCCAGTGGTCATTTACTCCAGTATGTCAGTATGTCCACTGTTAAAAAGTGCTCTCTACCATCTATTGAAATCAACTGTTCAGTTCAAGCCTGTTTCTTCTCTTACTAGATGCAGAAAACAACCTGCTGCCACTTCTCTGTGCTCACTTGGTCTTACCACAAACATGTAATTATATGATTCTTTTTTGTGCAACACCACCACATAAACCCCCCTCTGATCAGCTTTCAAGCCTATTAGTTTCCAATTTGGGTCTCAATTTTACAATTCTTGTTTTGATAAAGCGTTTAATTTAGATAAAGTCATTCATGTTGAGCAACTTCCACATTCCACCTGACTCAAACCCCAACACTGTTCCCGGTTCTGCCTTAATGCCACCAGATCAGATCACCAGATAAATATTTTAGTCATTTATGTAACCTCAGTTTCTTGCATGAAGAGATGATTTTGTGTGCCTGAAACTTGGTCTTGGCTGTTGACAGAGGGGTTTATTTCTGAGATGTGGGAACTGATAGTAAGTAGGACCCAGACGTGAGCTGCTGCTTTCGGATTGAGTGAGCGCTGGTCACGGCCACAAATGAGGAGCCACTTCAGTATGACTTTCATTTTGCACCTTAAATGGTGAAGTGGAAACCTTATCTTCCTATTGATTCTTGGTAAATTCTTAGTAAAATATTTGTGCGTGTTGGCTCTTCTAAGAATTTGCAATTAAAGCAGTTGCATTCAGGTTGGCAGTGACTAGCCAATATTTATGAAATTTTGCTCCTTAACGGGAAAGGAGTTAAAATCTCAACAGGTGATGTAGGTTACGTTTAACCACCTTGATACTTCAGCGCTAGAGAACGGCCATCCTGCTGGTTCTAACTCTTCCCTGTAGGTTAAAGTGTTGCTTGTAAACTGGCCATGTTAACCTTGAAGGTAAAGGCTACTCAACGGTTTTAAGAGTGAGTTAACTCAGTTTGTTTCTAAATTGACTTTTAGGCTACTTGGAGCTGGCAAACCATCTCAGGTCACGCCTGTGCCTTCGGCTCCACACATTCCTGCCAGGAGGAATCCCAGCTCTGAGACACTGAGCTCCCCAGGGCTGGCCCTGGAGCACTCCTCAGCAGGTGGAGGCAGAGAGTGAAACCCCTTTACTTGGCTACAGAGCATGTGGGTGATGCCCCATCCTCATGACAAAAACCATCCCAGCCTTGTGAAGAGTTAGGCTGTGCCTTTAAAGAAGTTTATTTTAAAAATCATGACTATTGCATGGGAGCAGAAGGTCCAAGATAAAGGGGAGAGAAGTCTCTTGTGATCTGTTACAGAACGGCTAGAATAATTTTGAGGTAGACATTTAATTAATACAACTTTTTCATCTTCTAAGAATGCTTTGATCTGGAGAATGCAGAAGCAGTATAGGGCTCTGCAGAATAATTCCCCAGTCTTATTCTGAATGTCTGCAGGGCTTCATCGCTGCTCTACTCATTAAATGTTTGTTCCAATATTGGGTGGTTTTAAATCAGTAAAGGTAAAAACTATCTAGGGAAGGTGATAGCTACTCCTTAAACTAAATCAGCTGTAGTACTAGAAGTATCTGTCGGCAGTAATTTGAATACCTGTAACAGCATAAGTGCAATTACTACAGAACAAAATTTACATCCTTCGGCCAGTCAGGTTTTGTAATAACGGCCAAAAGGTAAAATCAGGTTGAGCATTGTAACCAAATGCTTTCATACACATATAGTATCGCTGACCAAAGATAGGGTCAACTTCTACAAGAAGAAAAAAAAAAGCACACCCATGTTTGCACATTTTTTTGGATAAAGGCCTAGGATGGATCACCTTCCATTTTAGAAGCTTTTTATTTTTTTCCTTATTGCTGCCTCTGCCCTGTGCTGCTGTGGCATCATTGTTGAAGTGTGCAGCTATTGATAGCTTTTAATCACCTGAGGGTAGTTTTGTTTCCATTTGATGGTATTCTCCTCTCCTCCCTTTCTAAATATCAATCACCAGCATGAATCATGTTTTGTCCTGTTTATTTTTGCAATAGTTTTTTACCAACGAGGGTGTTATTTGTGCCTTAGGATGCTTTCTCCCATGGTCCATTACACAAAACTGCACCCATACCCTGGGCTCCTCTCCCTTTCACTGCCTTCAGCTGCTCAACACTGTCACTTCTCTGGGGTTGAAACCCAAATTCCCCCTCTTGGCTGAAAAATCCAGTCCACTGATAAACACAGTTGAAATCCCACTCTTCAGAAAACCCAGCCAGTGCTGCGTTTTTTTGAGGTCTGATGGCACAGATACAGTGAGAGGTGGGGAGCGACTGAGCACAGAGAAGACTTCTCTCCTCTTTTACTATAAAGACTAAAAATGCTGCCAAAAAAATGAGGTTGGAGTTTCTAGAGAAAGACAGGCATGTTTCAGTACTGTGGTTGGTGGTGAAAGCTTCACGCCATAACCTAAGTACCTGTCTACAGTCGGGGCATGTGTTTCATTACTCATCTTGTCTGGAATAAAGCATGTTTTCAAGATAGCTGTATTCTTACCTCAGGTTACGCTTCTCTTTTTCAGATTGCATATAATCAAATTGTATATTTCTTGTCCCATAACAAGAGAGCAGACTTGGTTTTGTTTAAGATTTTTAATAGAGATGAATTGGATAGTTTTATTTCATTAATCAGATGGCTCAGAACACTTAATGTAGATAGAAAAAGTCATGTTTTCAAGCATTACAATACACAAAACTGAATGTAAACTGTCACCTTTTTTTTTTCTTCTTGAAAAAAATAAAAAAAGGAAAGAAAAGGGTTCCCACCTTCAAAACCACACATGGTTTATGTTACTTCAAGTGCTTTGCTGAAATCACTTTGTCTTGGAGCATGGATTAGTTCAGCAGGAATAATTTTTATTTCATGAACCCGCTCTTGGTTATGGAAAAGAGGTAAATGGATTAACCAAATTCAATTGCGTTGAGATTATTGAACTCAGTCATATCACAGGTGTGTTAATCTTGGAACAGAAGCTACGTTAAGATTGATAAACACCTAAGCATCCTTTATTGATTATATTTAAGAATATTTAAGAATACACAGGGTGCAGAAAGTCTGTAGGCTCTTCAAGTAGCTCTGTAGTTTAATTCTGATCACCATCTCCTATCATTATTTCCCCTCCTCCAGTTCAAATATTCAGCTGATGTTAACATAGTAACCTTAAAAAGCTTATTTTTAGAAGGAGGCTCCCACATATTTGAGGAAAACATCGAAAAAGCGAAAGAGGAATGGTTTATTCGGATTGAACAAAAAAAAAAAAAAAAAAGAGTTGAAAACAAGTAGGCTTAAAAGCACCAATTCTTGAGCCTCCCAAAAAAGGGGCTCTATAGCTGTAGGCAGGGAGTGGCTGTAATTTTCTTGGATCTCAGTTTTCCAAGGTCACACTTGGTAATGTTGAAGAAGTGTCCCTTTCCCATTAAATAACAGTTCTGATCTTCACAGCTTACCTGATGACAAGCTTTCGTGTCTTCCTGTGGACGCTAAAACCTACTTATTGCTGTAGAACATGATACGCTTCTCACTCGCAGGATGACTGTGAAGCTTTCCTTCTCCCCCACAGGACAAACTTCAGTGCAGGGGGCAGTTTGCTCCCACCAAAAGCAGACAGAGGGACCAGTGCTGCCTTCTCAGCAAGCACACGCTTTGCATCTATGGTAATGACAGTGAACTAATAAAGTCACCACTCCCAAATGTAGAGCAGCCGCGCTCTTCAGCCAAACTTTCCGTCTGGAAAGGATCAAGAACTACTACTTCCTGAAATGGCTTCCAGCCTCTTTTTAAAACCTCATTGTTGACCAGAATGGACAAGTACAGTCAAAATGCTGCAGCTCTTAAGGACCGGAGGCACTGCTTCCAGTTACTTACAAGGAAGCGAGACAAAAAGAGTACCATAAAACGGGTTTCACCTCCCTCAACTGGAACTGTAATATGTCAGGATTTTCTGACTCTGTGGATGATACTGCTGTCAAAAAGTAAAGTGACTCACTACATGCAAAGTACAGCAAACCCCCCTGGATTGCATCACTGGGAAGAGAAAGACCATCCCTGCTCAGAAAAGGTCACACTGTGAGGAGAAGCCTTGCCAAGGATTTCGTAGCTACCAAGAAGTGTCCATTCCTTCAGTGTCATTATGGAAAAAGTGCAAGGTGTGAGGGGAGGTTTTATCCCGAGGTGTTAGGTTTTTATTATGCTGAAAAAAAGAATCCCAGTGCTAAGCAATCACTGTAGTAACAAACCCATCAATTGGTATGCAACTGGTGTGTGTTTTGGTGTAAAATGAGATAATTTGGTGTAAGTTAAGATAATGCAAGATAAATACGACTGGGTATCTTCCACTGGAGTTGCCATTCTGCATAGTCTCTACCTCTCAAAGCCATCCACACAGGGCTGCTTTGGACAATACTGATGAGGAGCTTCTGCACCAAACCCTCAACTCAACCAGTACAGGGGTCTGTACTGGTAAAGCAGAGGGGTTAACACAAGGCATCTGATTCCAGCGTTTATCTCTTATTGCAAAACTCCGACTAGCTCACTCTGTGTGTGCCCATGAGAAAAAAATCCAGCACCTCACAGCAGTGATACCTGCCTCGGGCCAGCAGGCCACACAGAGAGAAGCAATGCAAGGGAACACACATCCTTAATCCTCCCCCAGCTCCTCAAGCAGCGCCTGAGGCAGAGGTCGGGTTTGGACTGTGTGGAACGGCTATTGGCATGACTGGTCTGGTCAGGTCAGAACGGCTGACTTTTGAACCTGCTGATGTGCTTCTGAACAGCAAGTTGCACTGTTTGCTTAGGGTAACAACATTGCCTCTGGTTTTGATTTGCTGCTTGATGCCAGCTGGTACACTCTCATTTGTTTCAGTGACATCACCATCCCCTGTTCTCTTCTGCCCTACCATTTTTCATTTTACTAAACTGTATCAGATCTTTATTTGCCATCTCTTCTGACTGAATGAAACACCCCAGGTGTTTACTCATCACGTGAAAATTGCACTGTACTTCTGATTACCTTTTTGCCTTGCTTTATGACTTTTCAGGTGGGTTTTCTAACGTTCTTTCAAAGATGACCAAAACTACATGGGATGCTGATGGCAGGGACACATGCGGGATTTATAGAGCAACAGAAGGTTTGTGATTTTGACTTCAGTTCTCAACATCGTTTGCCTTTTCATCATTCCTGCTGCCTTCTGAACACTAACCAGAATCATTCCAAGCTCTTTCTTAGAAGGAAACAGCTATTTTATAGGCTGTTCCACTTCTATAGCTGGAGGTGCTTTTCACTAAGTGTTATCCCACATTTTACAGTCAACCTTGATTTCCATAATCCTGTGTAAGTGAATATCCCATGTTTTTCCACTTTCCTACTCACTCCCTTCTCCAGATCCAGCAGCACAAACCTCTGGATGACACTGCCAGCAACTTCTGTCTATTATGAAAACTGGTAAAAAGGTAAGAAGCGGAACCAAGAAAAAAGGCTCAGTTATCAATCTTGATAGATTCCTTTTCCTACAGTGATGAAAACAACATAAGCCAAGATTTCTTGAGATTTTCCAAATATCATCTCATAAAATGAAGTGTTTCATCCAGACCTCCTTTGTCTGCATGACCATTCACTCTTTCAAGGAAAAGATTTAGAAGTTATAACTCCTATCACCACCCTGTTGATGGAAATCTGTATTTTATTCTCCATATAATAATGTTTACTTTCAGTTGTAGCTTGCAGTCCCTCTTGAAATAAAAGGATATTAGAGCAACTGTTGGATGCTCCCAGCTGGGAATCATCAACTGCACTTTAAGGAAGGGAATGCCCAATCAGTTCCGTACCGTGAGAAGGCGGCTGAGTTGCTAGCTTTGCCTTGAGTATCAGTCTTTTTCACTTCTAAGCTGAAATACAGAGTTTATATGTCAAGCCACAATAAGTTTTGCACTACTGCTAATCAAATAAGAAGAGATGATGCATTTCTGTCTTGACTACAGATGACAAATATGATTACCTGTTCTAGTGCAGCTAATGGTACAACTCCACAACACAAAGTAAAACAACAAACTCCACAAAAGCTAACAGCACTGCGTGCTTCGCACTTCCCAGTGACTCCAAGGTCTATGTGAAATAAGGGAGCACTAAGAAATGGAAAGATTAAGTCCTTTGCTGACCTGGAACAGTAACACCGTTTTCATACATAACCTGAAACCTATAGACAGAGCAGGAGCTCCAAGCAGCACTAGCATTTCTTCAATTCATAGGATCATAGAATGTTTAGAGTTGGAAGGTACCTTAAAGATCATCAAGTTCCAACCCCCCTGCCATGGGCAGGGACACCTCCCGCTAGACCAGGCTGCTCAAAGCTCCATCCAGCCTGGCCTTAAACACCTCCAGGGATGGGGCATCCACAGCAGCTTCTCTGGGCAACCTGTTCCTCACCACCCTCACAGGAAATAATTTCTTCCTAATATCCAAACTAAATCTCCCCTCTTCTAGTTTAAAACCATTGCTCCTTGTCCTATCACTACATTTCCTGACAAAGAGTCCCTCTCCAGCTCTCCTGTAGGCTCCCTTCAGATACTGGAAGGCTGCTCTAAGGTCTCCCTGGAGCCCAGCTGAGCAAGGAAAGCGTTGATGAAGCCTTAATCAGCATGCCCAAACAAAGCTGAAATTACTGCAGTATCTTGTCCATGTTATTGAATGTTTAGCTAAGTATGTACACAAATCAGCCAGTGGCAGGAAGCCCAGTAGGTGTTTCTTCCCCCCCCCCCCCCNCACTATTACTGTTCCCATAACACAGAGAGCTTTCACAATATTTTGCTTTTTCTCTCCTCCCCACCCACCATTGTGGTTAAAGGATAATCCCTCACCATTTAACCTCTTTAGGATACTGAGCTCCCAAACTAGGGCTCAGGGCACCTGCACAGTATCCTTGCACTTACTGCTTGAGACCAAAAGGCCATGCCCCAATGCTGCGGAGAGTTGCAGCATCCTTCTTAAATCCTCACACCTTGAACTGCAGATATTGGAAAGGTGGTTGTTCCTGTAGCTATCGATGCTATGAAGAGGATGTATCAGGGGATACAATGGTGCATTCCAATTCTCCTGAACCTCTGCTTATGGTAATTACTTCAGCATGGTTAAAGACATTTGGTGCAGTAGCGTCCAATTCCTTGCACACACGACATAAAAGCTATCTCTAGGAAGGACGGGACTTAACGCACGCTGTGGCCCACCTCCCAGCTTGAACATGTCACACCACACGGGCTTTAGGTGCTTTGACAATAAGGGAACAGAAGTTACTGACAGTTCTGAGCAGACCTTTACTATCTACTGTAGCAGTCTTTGTCAGGACAGTGCGATAAGGTTTGGATACCGAGTGTGTTTTTATGTTTGAAGTTACCGTGGGGCACCTCCTGCAACCTGACTGATGGATTCCTACCTTAAATGACAAGAGGGTAAGAGTTCTGAGGATGGCAGACTGATGGAAATCAAGTAAAATGCTGCTTCTTATTTTGTGCTTTATGAACAGACCAGAACTAATACACAGAAAGCCTGTCGCGCTCATCCTATACCTGCAAAGGAAAGGCACAGCAGCCTGTATTCCTTAAAGGAAGGAAGCAAATCTGAGATATTCTTACACGGTTTGCTTTCTCCCTGCTCCGCCAAAACCAGCTACGGGTCATATCCCTTTCTTTTATTTCCGATATCCCAAACTAAAATCAGACAAGCTTACCTCGAGTGACCCCGTGTGCTGGAGCAGGTTATTTCACAATGGCTATTACTACTTATGATCCAGAAGAGTATATTCTGGTGTTCTGCTTTCTGGCGTTAATCCGCGTCAACATCAAGGCACTCAGCCAGGCAACGCAAGACTGAAATTTAGAATCAGGCAGTAGATGATAACCTCCTTGACTAAACTAAAACCTGGAAATAAAATTCACGAGTACGTTATAACAGGGAACTGCATGACCCACTTCTCCCTGCCTCTGTAATAACAACTTCAGAGACCTCACTAGTTAAAAAAATAAATCCAATCTATTTCTCATAGCCTAAAGTTAAGGTTTTTAACATTGCAGCAAAACCCTTTTAAGTTGAGCCTTCACTTTCTCTGAGGGAATGCAAATCTGTTTTTTCCAAGTGAAAGTGGAAAAGTGACTTTACAGCACAGTATTTCAAATTATTACTATCTAATTAACCAAATTTGCATAAACTAGCAATGTAACGTAGCTTTGACACTGTGCCCAGGCATAAAAATTCAATCGGACTATTCTGGCCCTGCCTCTCTCCCTTTGTAAAATACACATCAAATACATTTATATCGGACACTTCCAAGCTCCAAAATGCTAAAAAATGCAGGAAACCAGGGACATCAGGAAATTAAGGGAAAAAACATTATGCTAACAAAAGCTAACTAACCCAACTGTTATTCATTTGCCTAGGGCAAAGACTGCAGTTCCTTTGCATGCACCAGTATAAATACTTTCTGTCTCTGTACTACTATACTGGAGCCTGGGAGTGGCACTGGCTTTATCTGCACCAGCATAACCAGGTATTCAAAAAGCCAGGGCTTCTCTCCATCCCTGCTGATGCCCTTCTACACCACCAAATTCCCTGTTGTAGACAGTGCAGACAACCAACGAAGTCCTTTATTCTGGTATAAATTATTATAAGCTGTTTCTCCCGGTTAAGTTTTAGTCCCTAAATAAAACTTCAAACACAATAGCATGTGGGAGGTTTGCAAGTCTGCGTAGGGCGGAGCAAAACAGGTTACATTCAAGAAGGTAGCACAGGATAAAGGTGTCCAACCCTTTAAGCATCTAGAGAAAAGCACCCAAACCAGACAGATTGGGGTTTTTTACCTGAAAATCCAAATCATTTCTAGTACTTTATCACCAGTGTTTAATCGCCATACCAAAAGCTTGTAAGAACTGCAGGTATCAAATGAAGATATGGAATGTCATTTGAGTCTGTGGCGTCGTGCTCTCCCTGGTTTTTCCCCTTTCCCCTGCCCCAGGTCCTGCTCGGGCCATGGCCATCACGATATCGGTTGTGATAAGTTGCACCTGGACTTTGGGGGATGGCTGGCAACACAGCCAAAACACTGCCTGGAGTGGGGACCTAGATATTTTGTTCCCGTGAGAATATGACTATAGGTCGAGCATCTTACTCTATAAACAGTGGACAGCCCAAGAGCCCTTTTTGCTCTCCGGTATGGCAGTGGGCTGCACATCAGGATCTCCCCTTTTGTGAGGACGCTCGCTTAAGGTTTAGCTCCTCAAGGCTGAAAGATTCCTTGCCACAACAGATTCTCTGTAAGTGACTAATAGCGTGCTAAAACTTTTAAGTCCTAGCTAAGTAATAGAAGAGATTGGTTATACATATATAATCCTTTAGACAAACCGTTGACCAAGTCTGGGACTAGGATTGGATCCAGCCACACCTAGACTCCTCTCTGAGGAGGAGTTTAGAAAGCGAGGGAGTCTTTTCTGAACCTCATAACTCAACGGGAGGGTGTCCCTGACAGCTTGTCTGCAGTAAATGAACAAGCATACCTTGCCATCGAATCTCAAAAAATACTATTGTGTTTACTATTTTTGTTATATCTCTACTTTACCTTAATAAATATTTCACTACTTCTCTCTTATGAGTGAAGTCACTTGCTCTGCCTGCAACAGTCTACAAAACTGATTCAAATATTCAGCCTAAACAGTTACAGCCAGTTTGTATGCATGCACGTGTTGTAAGGCACCTCCATATTTACCAGACTAATGTTACCCTACAACTACTTTCAAAATTACTAAAGGCTTTTTAGATTCAAGAAAACACAGTAATGACATCAGGTTATATTCTTAAGAACTGTTCAAAGTTACTTGCCTTGCTCTGGAGCAGCAGTAAGTCAGTGCTTCTCTGTGAAAGACACTTGATTTTGTGATCACTTTTGCATTATCCCACTGCCCTTGTTTTAGGGTAAGGTATGCGGGAGTCCCCAGAACTTTTCAGCATTTAGGACTGCAGGATTAAGAGTAGCAGTTGTTTACGGTGCCGTTCTCACAGTAAAGCTGCCTGTTTAAGCCATTTCCTGGCTTTGTAATTCACTAGTTCCTCCCCACTTTCCTTCTCTTTCACTTCACAGGCCTGTTTCTACTGGCATTTATTTTTCAGAAGGGTACTCCCAAAAATCCCAGCCCAAGAAGTATCTGTGTTTTCTCACGGCACAGTTTTAAACTCTCCTCCCAAAACTCAGGAAGTGAGACCCTTCTCCCGCACTGCAAATAAAGTTTGCATGGCCTCCTTCCTACAAAGAGCATTTTTTTGATCTAGGGACCTTTGAAATTGCTATTTTACATGTTTTTCCTCTCAGGACTGTGTTCAGGACACTTAGCAGCTCTGTCCTACTTTCTGTGGCTCTGATTAAACCAAGATAGCATGTACCCCACACTGACCACGTACGGACAGCTTTCCTGCAGGATGGTCTGCACCTCCTGGTTATAGTTTATCCGTCTTTGCTTCTGTGTTTCAGCAGGTCATGAGTTCAGTATTTTGGAGAAGAACACTCCCCTGCTGATGCATCTGTAAGTTCTCTGGTTTCTCCCCCAAAAAAGGTCCTCCCCTTACCCGCATCTTAAAGAAAAGCACATGAAGTGGAAGCTTCTGGTTACTCAAATTCCATTCCCACACTTGTGCAGAAACAGAGACCATGTCTGCCAAGGCTGAGGTCAAGCGTGTTATTCCTCCGAGCTACTTCAAACAGAGTTAAAAGAAACACTGAACCTTTCTTCGAAAAGCATGCAAAGGGTATTAGTTTCCAGGGTTTTACTGTTCAGAATCCAAATCAAAGAAGCTCCTCTGACCAATACTGTCAGAAGAGAGACTGCAAATCAAGTTAAATTGAACTTAGACAAGAAGGACCGTGCTTTCCACACCAGTCCACAAACTATCTCACCGATGATGAAGATGAAAAGTAATAGGATCTGGCCTCCTAGTTATTAGCAGCTGCTTGTGCTATCTCTTGAGGTTGCTGGACTTTCTACTGGGAGGAAGTTCCCTTCTTCCTTTCCCTGGGAGTAAAATAGAGCAGTTATAATAATAGTAACTGACAACATCATTTTAACCTTTGGTACCTACTTGCTTCAGATCAGCTCTTCAGAATTTCAGCCAAAACAGTTTTAGATTATTTATTTTTGTCTCCAGTTAGAATGTCTGCGGTCCTTTCCTCAAAGGCAATTCCTTCAGTGTAAAAAAAATAAATAAAATTTTAAAAAGAAAAATTAAAATTGGGGTTTTTTGGTCCTTTCGTTGGTCAAAAAACTTGCATCCAAGTACCAAGAATGTGATACTTTACACCCTTGTTCAGCCTTTATCAGAAAAGGTGGCTTACTCTCTTCCCTTCCTCTGCATAGCAGACATGCAACGTACAAGATAAACACACTTGTCATAGCGTTCCTCCTTTCTGATAACTTGAGATTAAGAATATGAGAGCTGGTGCAGAAGCAAATGGAAGCAGCGCCTTGAACACCTCTCACAAAAAGAGCCCTGAAAAATCCAGCTTTACAGGAGGCTGCTCTTAACAGTCAGAGGATCTGCTTGTAGCTACTCAACTCCAACTGATAAACTGCCTGTAATCCCTGGGAAATTCAGAGAATTTGCTCTTTTGCACAAAATGTGCAGTGTTGTAGAGGTGACTCAAACCACAGTAATTTCTCACACACGCTGAAGGAACAAGCAAGCAAAGCGTAAAAATGCCCATTTTCTATGTTGTTAGTTTTTGTGTTCTTCCAAATTCTGTGAATTAAAATGTAATTTCCTCCCCAAATGGCAAAGGTGTGGTTAGCTAATTTATTAATCTGTTTAAATACAATGTTCACGTCCGGAGTGTGGGTTGCTGTGGCCTTTAACCCAAGTAAATTGGAAAGACTGGAATTTGAGGAACTGCAGAACGGTCTTGCCTTACTGTCAATATTTGCTTCTATGTAATCCTAGAATGGTTAGAGTTGGAAAGGATCTTAAAGACCATCGAGTTCCAACCCCCCTGCCATGGGCAGGGACACCTCCCACTAGACCAGGTCGCTCAAAGCCCCATCCAGCCTGGCCTTGAACACCTCCAGGGATGGGGCAGCCACAACTTCTCTGGGAAACCAATTCCAGTGCCTCAACACCCTCACAGGAAAAAATTTCTTCCTAATATCTAATCTAAATCCCCCCTCTTCCAATTTAAAACCATTACCCCTTGTCCTATCACTACACTTCCTGACAAAGAGTCCCTCTCCTGCTCTCCTGTAGGCTCCCTTCAGATACTGGAAGGCTGCTCTAAGGTCTCCCCGGAGCCTTCTCTTCTCCAGGCTGAACAGCCCCAGCTCTCTCAGCCTGTCTTCACAGCAGAGAGGCTCCAGCCCTCTGATGACTTTCATGGCCCTCCACCAGACCTGTTCCAAAAGGTCAATGTCTTTCTTGTGTTGAGGTCGTTCCTGTGTATGAAAAACTGAAATAAGATTAGGGACTTCTTTTTCCCATTCTCCAGAGACTAAAGTTAACAGATTCCTTGGCAATTTCAGGTAAAGATTTTCAGCAGTAAAATGATGACTCGACAAGCAAAAAACCAAGGAGAAATCATTCAGTCTCAAGTACCGATACAGCCTCATCAGCTGCAACATCCTATGCTAGTACAGCAATACTTCTTTCAGTGAAGCCCATCATCTTAGAGGTTTTCTTTTTCAATTTGAAGAGAATACCCATACGTACCACTTGATGTTCACTACAATCTGTGTTTTCCATTCAAAACCTCACACCAAAGTTAATAAGAAAATACATATCATACATATCTGCTGGTACACTTTGGTCATGTTCTTGCCAGCTCAGGATCCTACTGGAAAGTAATTGAAAATAATAAACTATTCTTTCACAAGGATATACACAATGGAAAAGGAGCTATTCAGTGTTTCAGGACAAAAAAGTGGTTTGGGTTTTTTTTTTTGCTTTTCCCACTTCTTCAGTAAAGGAGTCCCTTGGGGATTTGGTGTCAGGAGTAAGAAGAGGCTAGTGTTTTAGCTTCTGTTTTGTTGACAGTGAAGTCCCATTTTAGAAGAAGAGTTAAAATGAAAAACAGCTAAAAGTCAAGGAATAAAATTCATTGTTGCAATATATGAATAAAAATCAAGCTTGTGTGTATGGGCCTCTCCTCACTGTGTTGGGTAAGAATTTTCATAGTTTTTGAATGTGGCTAGACTATTACATTCCTCACCTCTCACCAAAGATCCATCTAGTTTGGCTGCTCTTTCACAACCACATCTTGGGCTTACCAGTGGATTTAATCCAATTGTATAATTTTGCTCCAGGAATTAAAAACACAGACCAAGAAGCATCTGCACAGGGACGGTTTATTGATGTTTTCAAGAAATTCAGTCTTCCTGAGGAAGCTAATGAAACAGACGTTCTACTTCCAAAATCCATACCTGATCTTTCTCCCAGAGAACAGATCTCTCTCTGCATAAGGCTCTGTTTTTCAGCCCCACTGATTTGGTAAGCTTCAGCTTCAAGCTGCGTGTAGAGATTTGCCTCACTGTATTAAGTCCATTTATTTAGGGTAACTTTCACTGTCTCAACCCCCAGTTTGGTTCATAAGATTCAGCTAATAATTCCTAATTGCTGTAGAAGTCTTAAGTCCTCACTCAGCATTGATAGCATGGGTCCCAAAGATTTGTCCAAAATTAATACAATTGTTTTTGTTATTTAGGAGGAAGCTACTTTTTCTACTTCCAGAGCACTTAAACAACAACAACAAAAAACAACCAAAAACCCCCAAAATCCAAGCCATGTAAATGGTATAATTAGCATGGATGCTGTTATCTGCTTTGTCTTCCATGAAAGCAGAGGAGAACTGAACTGTTCTGCTCAGACATCTTCAGTGTTTGTTACTCTTCACCACGTAAGAACAGAGCTCAGGCTGTATCACGCTTTCGGTTTGCCCACACACAAAAAAAAAACCCTTCTGGTTTCCTCACGTCTCATTTCTTAATAACGTCAGACAGTCATGACAGATCAATGCCCTTTTACAAATGTACATTGGAGGGACAAACAAGGAGGTAGATCACTCATTAAGAGAACACGTTTGAAAAGAAAGCAGACTGGGCAATACGACTGCAGTGATTCTCTGCGGCAGTAAGTTTTTGTACTGAAATTAGCCCATGAAGTTTAATAGGGAAAACCAGAGCAGGTATTTACTCACACACAATTTTATGGGAGGAACAACTGAAATGGAAGCAAGAAAAACCACACCGTTTAGACAAACTGGTATTACAACATATTAGGGGGCCACAGAACTCTTTTAAAAAAATAAACCCTTTGAGACATGAGAATGAAATCACATTTCAGCATGCTTTGAGTAGCTGAACTGCTCTTCGAAGCCTAAGTTTTTCAACTATTGGCAGAGACAATGATACCTCCTCATATGGAAATTAAAAAGCGTTTAGCGCTAAGTTAAAGCTAGCCTACGTGTAAGTGGGCTAAATACTAGGCAAAGATTTTTCCCTTTTCACATTTAGGATGCTACTACAGTTCATCACTTCTGTAGCTTTATATGTTGTTGCGCAATGCCCCACTGAAGTTTCACACCTACTCTGCAAAAGAGAACAAGAGCAAACACCTTTCTTTTAGGATGGTCACAAATGGTAAAGCCAGCAGCATTTGTCTGTTTAATTAGATGTTTGCTGTTTATCACACACAAGAACTGTAAGCAGAGTCCATGGATTCTTCTGAGGAATGTGAAACCTCGTGGTTCCATGCAAGTTCAATACTGCTTTTCAATCTCTCTCTCTCTCTCTCCTCTCGTCTCTTCCCCCTCCTACTCTTACCTGCTGTTTTCCCCTGCCTGTTTCCAACTATATTCACCTGATTTTAAGAACCTTAAGGGAGAGAAAGTTTTACCTCATGACTTCTACCCAAGAGTGCTTGGCTCCGGGCCTGTGTCGGGTCAGGTACATCATAGACCACAGGAAGCTGGATGCTTTTCTTTTGAGACACTAGAATTTAGGCTAATAATAATAGTCCAGTTGCCCAAAGCTAAAGGGACAAGTGGCTCTCATTGCCTTCCTATTTAAACATGCGGCCAGTGAAGAAATCTACTTTTCCATTTTTCCCCTGCAATACATTAAGTACAGCTCAGGGTACCAGATTCCCCAGTGTCTTGAATTCATGCATCTGTAGTCCTAATGTACACTGTCCCATTTTACTTGATAGCTTCCTCAGCCTCACAAGTTACCAACACATCTCTCCACATTCAGATAGACACACATCCTCTTTTATCTCATAATAATCATCACTTTTATATTTCTTCTTCCACATTCCCAGGCCAAGCTCAGCTCAGTTCTGCGACAATGTTCTCATGAACCTCTCTTCAGAGAGAGCTGCTGCAGCTGAACAGGACCATCGCAGCATGCTAGTTATACTTGGATTCAATATGCGGTTGAAAAGAGGAGAAGGACCAGTTTTCTCATTTGTCTGTTTTCAGACATATAGAAAACCCCACTGTCAGCATCTTGAGTACAAAAACAGGCGACATCTTCAGACCCTAGTAAAACCACTTAAACACATTTACTTGTTTAAATAAACATCCCCACCTCAAGTGACACAGTGGCCCGCAGTCTTCCTTGATCCATCCACAGAGCAAGAGTTATTTTTTTACTGAGTCAGTAATCACGCATTGTCTTCCAGAGGAAACACAAGCCGGGTGCCCCTGCTCGTAACTTCATGATCTGCTGCTCCCAAATCACGTTCCAGTGCTTCCTCTGAACTACTTTTTGTTCTTCTGCCATCAAGGCTAGTGGTAGCTGTATGGGGGCCAGAAGAACCGTTTGCAGTTATTGTTGTATCACCGTATGTCACAGTAAGGTCACCGTCATTCAGAATAAAATCAGAATCCTCTTCTCTAAGCTGTTCTTGATTCTGGAGAGGAAAAAAAAAAAATAAAAATCTTTTTACAGTGCACAACATCTAGACTTTGCCAAGAAGGTAACGGCACAGAAAAGTTTACCTACATGTCAATACAGAAGCCTTAAGGGGTAAGAGTTCCACCTTAAGAAGCGTTAAAAATAACCTTGAACCCAGTGTTTGCAAATCAGCTTACTGCTCCCTGTATAACTGCTGCTACTATGAAGAGATGAGGGGGAGCTGAATCCAAGAACTAGGTTATGAAACAGGTAACTAGGGATTTGATAGCATGGGAAAGTTTATCAGAAGTAGGGGAGAGATGAGCCAGTACACACTGGTTTGGGCACAACAACTTAGAAGGCAGTACAGGGAAAATACTGGAGACCAAGCACAATTAAGTCACTCCAGATACAAAGAGTTGTATCTGTTACTAATTAGTTGAGTTCATTGATAAAAGGCTCATGAAAATTGGTAAGAATGCATTAGGTCCAAATTCTTTATAACCAGGGTTTCCTCAACAAATGATTGTTATAAATTGAAAACTAACCACATTATTTTAAATTATTTGCTTACTCTTACCTGGTACTAAACAGAGAATTACTTGATCTAGTTTTTAGGAATGTTTCTGAGCCATGAAAGTACAAAAGACTAATAAAAGAAAGTGCTTGCTTCGTAGTTTTGTAACTCATTCTGTTCTGTTTTGTTTTGAAAAATCATTTAAGAAAGCATCTCACAAAACTCTGTGAATTTATTTTGGCAGAGGTGGGATGAAATATATGGCCAGAGACTAGAAATTGCGGAAGTGTAACAAAACACCATTTCTCCACACAGAATAATACAACAGCAAGCCATTGTACCATGTTTCACTCCTCTTTAACGTGCTCTTGGTAAAAGGCAAAACAGCTGAATTAGTCAGAAAAGGAGGCTTCATCACATTTGGAGAAAATTCTATCTGTGCTATAGCTTCCTTTCTTGCAACTGCAAGCAATTATTTCCCCATGTGAATCATGCAATCATAGAATGGTTAAGAGTTGGAAGGGGCATTAAAGACTATTTAGTTCCAACCCCCTTGCCATGGGCAGGGACACCTCCCACTAGAGCAGGTTGCTCAAAGCCCCATCCAGCCTGGCCTTGAACACTTCCAGGGATGGGGCATCCACAACTTCCCTGGGCAACCTGTTCCAGTGCCTCACCACCCTCACAGGAAAGTTCTTCCTAATACCTAAATCCCCCCTCTTTCAGTTCAAAGCAGTTACCCCTTGTCCCATCACTATGCTTCCTTACAAAGAGTCCCTCTCCTGCTCTCCTGTAGGCTCCCTTCAGATACTGGAAGGCTGCTCTAAGGTCTCCCCGGAGCCTTCTCTTTTCCAGGCTGAACAGCTCCAGCTCTCTCAGCCTGTCCTCATAGGTGCTCCATCCCTCTAATCCTCTTCATGGCCCTCCACTGGACCC
>VZRU01008637.1:194957-225417 GCA_013398155.1 Pedionomus torquatus
GTGTCATTGGCAAACTTGCTGAGGGTGCACTCTATCCCGCTGAACAGCTCCACACAGCTTAGCAAGAACTGAAATCTAAGCATGTGTATTGCTGTTCTCCTCTGTGGGCTGGGCACCAACCAGGCTACATTCTCAAAATACACAATTTTCTTCCAGCTCAGCAAAGGAAAGAGGCCACGGGCTATGCAAAACAGGATCCCTCTGATCAGCCCTCCCTGTATTGCAGAATAGGAGTTCAGGGCACTTGGGACTGAAAATGCCAATTAACCTGTCCCTGATGAAAAATACATTGCCTGGCTAAATAAAACTTCCTGGGAAAACTTCCTATCATTATTTCAGAATGATAACCAGCCAAAAAATTAAGCAGCAGAAGCCTCTGGATGATACAGAATGTTTTACTAATGAGGATTGGAAGAGGTGTCAGGAGTTTACCGAAACCCATGAAAGAAATGGTGTGGTCCAGTTTTGCATGCAAGACAAGCCCTAGATAGAATGAATGTTAATTTCTCAGAACCCTTGTAGCACCCAAGTTTATCATCACTTATTGGAGACAGGGTTAGTGTGTTAGAGAGTACTGTTCTCAAAGAGCAAAGACAGTTTAGAACACTTGCTTTCTTTGATTGCAAAGAAAACACTGAACTACTGTCACTATCTTAAAAAGAAGGGGGAAAAAAAAGGCAGAAAGTAAAGGCTTTGGCTAGATTTGGCAGAAACAACCTTTACAAGCTTTCCATTGCAAAAAAAGTGACAGTGTCCCTGAGAGACAAGACCAAGATGATTTGAAAAGGTACTCAAAATAACTGGCTGATTAAGAAAATAGGATAGCCCTACATATTCTGGTTTTGAAGAAGGGACATTCAAGTAAAAAGCAGAAAAACGAGGAAGAAGCAGCCAGGTTTTGCCTGTTGGCTGGTTATGCTTTAGGAAGTCAGAAAAGCTGAGAAGCTTTATCACAAGTTGCCTTTCACGGTATCTGCCCTTGGAGAAGCACTGAGGAGGGGACAGCAGGGCTAACAGCGCACCAGGAGGTGGTGTGACACCAGGGTGTTTCCACAAGGCTATTCAACAGCGAATCCTCCCAGCCGCCTGTCAGATAAGAAACTGCCAAGAACACACACTACACTTGAGCTTCCCCCAAGAGCTTTTCAGCCTTTTGAAGCATGATACCAAAAGAAGAGGGCCACGGGCCTTATACTATACATCATGTCCTAACTCAGTCTCTACTAGTTGGAAGCTACACTTCCGTGTACGTAAATGTGATCAGTTCCAGAGAAAACATTGAACTTTCTCTCAACATAGGGAACAAACATTGCCTTGTACTCACCAAGTTCCACTTGTTTATTTCACTTCTGAACAGCACTGCAAGCAGCAGGCAATTTATTTCATGTATTTCCCCAGAGAACATCCGTGAACAATCCCATGTAGTATACGGATTTGCTATGTTTGCGAGCAAGGAGGATGGGTGCATAAACCTCCTGTACTTCATGCAGCACGAACAATTCTTTCAAGCAAGACAGGAAATGTATCCAAGTAGGTCCCTAGAGACTTGAAATTCTTCCAAGAATAACCCTAAACTGGCCTCTGCAATCCCCTACAGTTCTGTAGGAGTAGCTTTGACTCACTCAAAAAAACATAGGTCTGAACTTCACTACTTAAACTGTCAAACTAGAATGCCTATATACCTAACTCCAAAGCTCTACAAAAGACTGAATTTTGCTCTGATGTGCTGACTGGCCATAACCCTGAGCGACCTCACAGCATTCTGTCCCATTTGTGGTAAAATCTACTCATGCTCCTAAGAATGCGTGCTTGGAGATGTTAAAATGGCTAAAGCTTATTTAGAGTTACTGCTTACAAAGCCAGCCTTTCTTGCCTCCTAAGGCAGTGCAAAAAGAAACATATGCAAAGTACGCCATGCATAGAAAGCACCAGTAGTCACCACGTACGCTGCTGGGGCCAAAGAGAGCGCAGGCGTCTTGGATGACAAAACTTGCATCAGGAGTTATTTATCTTGTGGCTGCAACACAAAACTATGAAATAGTATGTGTGCAAAATACAGTACAATTTGAATCGGATGTTCCACTTTGAACTCAGCTGAGAAATAAACTAATTCACCAAGGAAACTAAACAACTCTTGCTATGAAGCTAGAATCACTAAGAAAGGGGAGGGAGGAAGCACAGCTGAACAGTTTTCTTACCAATTTTGGGAGTTACCTCCTCCATTCTCCATGATATATATAGACTGCAAATGAAGTTTCTTTACTGGGTTTGCATATTTAGAAAAATAATTAAATTCCCAATTAAATACCATGTTGTCACACTGGGTATGGTGCAAGAGCTAAACTTTCAAATAAAAAAGAAAAAAATAATGGGTGGGATAGTGTGTAGGACACAAAATACAGCCCTGAACAAACAAGCAAAAGAAATAAGAAATTTCCAGGACTGCTTCACCAGGAAGAGCAGATGATAACGCAGATGCTTCTTCCAACTGGGATAAAACAGTTGATGAAATGGAGAATTACTAAAAGTTTCAAAGGACATGACAAAAAGGAAGGAAAAAAAAGTGACCTACATTAGATCAGGATAAATTGGAAAGTCCTGCCAAATGGTTATGCACTGAAGATAACACCGTGTTGTGGTTTTGGCCAAATTTACCAAAACCAGACTGACAGATGGCCCCTTCCCCCCCACAAAAGAGAGGAGAGGAAGAGATAAGGAGAGGAAAAATAGCAGTGAATTTGTGAAAATTATTATTTTAAACACTACCCACAGCAGCCTTTCACGCTTTTAAGTTCCAACTCGGATCCTGTTTGGGTGGGAAACACTTACTGGTGAGCCTAGTGGCTCAGTCAATGAGAAGATCAGCAAGGAAGAGTAACAACAGCTCTGGAAAAAAATCCACAGTAACTCCTGCATGCTGACTCAGAACCTTACATGCACGCCATGCAAATTCAAGCTTAGAGGACATGATCTCATACTTGGGAATAGGTTGTAGGTGGACTATGTAATAAGGTTATTTGACTTTCAAACTTTAAAACCCTCTTTTGGCACCTAATTAAAAATATGTACTCCCACTCATGGAATGAAAATGAATTCTAAATAATGTTGTAATAAAGCCAGAGAAGAATAGAAAAAACTGGGAAAAAAAAGCCAGAACCAATACACAAATATCTAGTTAGTATAGACACATACTTGTAAGCTTTCTTCTCTTTCCTACCTATGTAGATGTCATAACTGCTCAGACAAGCATCTGAACAAGATCTAGAATTTACTACTACTTTCCAAAACATTTTTTTCCAGCTATGTTGCATTCTGTTGAATATTTACAGACATTGTTGCTTGTTTAATTCAATGTCCTCAGTCTTTAATTCTCTCAGATGTACCATTCCATTTTCCGGGAAATACCTCCCAAAAGTACAACTATGCCAAGCAGTTTCTGTCCCCTCAAAGACATGGCTCTCCCAGTTGCTTCACCTGAGCATAATAGGGATGCAAAAAGAATCCACAGCTTTTTTGCCAGTAATAAAAACCATACAGTCAAGCGCTGTAGCAAAGCCAGCCATGCAAAGAAATGAAAAGCAATAAAGCAACTGTGGAGTTCAGAGATGTTGAAAAGAAACTAGATAGAAAATCTCAAAACTATATTCCTTCCTAAGACTAAATGCAGCAATGCACTGAAACAGGAACAAGAAGAGACAATAGGATGTGAAAGTTCCACATTAACAAAGTATGCAGCCTTCTAAGTGTTTTTAATGATGAAGTTAGCATCCCAAGAAGAAGAGTGTGTGTGACACAATCCAGTTAAAGAGTTAGTTTCCACGTGTGGTAGTAACTAAGAATGAGGAGTAAAGAGAAAAAAGTCCAACTGTCAGAGAAAGTGAAAGCCAAAGCTCGCGCGTTCGATCTGGTTAGATTCTCAGTTACTGGATAACTAATCTTCTAAAGATCATACATAGATAGACACATGGGCAACACACAAGTAGGCTAATTGGTCTGATGGGTGCCTCTCAGCCTAGATCTGTTTTAAGATCTCCAGTGGCATCACAAAGATGGGAAGAAGGCCAATTCCTTGTATTACTAGTAGTTCCAAATAGGCAACAGACATTTCGAGTTTCTTTGAAATATTGCTATCGGGTAAAAGTAAGATGCTACTGATACCAGAAAGAAATGCAGTGAAGTAGCTCAAAGTTGCAAGTGGAATTCATAACTTTCTAGGAAAAGATTATCAGAAATCTGGTCTGAGACTACTTGAGCACAGCAGAAGTGCTACCACTCCAGAGAACCTGCAAGTTTGAGCGATCCCACATAAGCACTATGGTTATATTTTCAAACTTTTCATAGAAAGTTTGTAGAAAGCACTGTACAGATCCTGCAAGAGCAATAGGAGAATGAAGCATTAATAATTGCAAGACATAGCTGTGAAGACAGCGTAGTGACCTGAGATAAGTAACTGATTAGCATTTTCTGAATTGTGAGCTCCAATTTCACAGTGGAAACAATGAAAGGATTTTTAACTGGCATGGGTAAATGTGTCAATGTCTTCCCTGAAGGAGATCTAAACACAGCGTTAGCAGTAATGGGAAAAGAATCTTGTCCAAGAGTGTTGGGAAAGGACTGAATATTTTGAAGTGATTCACTGAACTTGTTTATTGACCAGGCCTGTAATTTTCCAACACCCTTAAATGTTATTTTTTAAATTAACTTACTTGACAGTAAGATCATCTCTGATTTCTCCTAACCAAAGCTGTTGCCTCAGGGGAGAGTATCTTAAAGCTTCTCTGTCTAGGAAAACCAGCACTTTCTTGTAGTATATACAACATACCTACCTTTTGCCTAAAAAGAGAAAAACAGGTTTGCTGAAGTTAAATAAATAAATAAAGAAGCAAGACACAGAAGTATCAAGTTATTCTACTTACATCATAAACCTGGGGACTTGTCAGACAGCGGGCTATCAGGCCACACCAGCTGGGTAGAGTTGTGGTTAATGGAGGGCCACTGTGAGTCAGCATTGGCTTTAAATAACTTAAGTAGTTAAGGAAAACACGTAAGTGCTTGAAAACCACTATTGAAAATAAAAAGACAACTGCACATAAATGTTGTTCTGCCTTTAATCTATGTGCTGCTCAATAATTGTATATAAACATCCATTGAAGAAAATCTGCATTTGTAAATGAACAAAAGAAAAACATCTCCCCCCAGCATTTTTCCCTTTATCCTTTCGAAGGCAGTTTATTTACCCACACATTTACTGCAGGGCGAATTAGCTACCCCTCTTAAAGTGTCAAGCAGTTGCAATATTTCCAGCTTTTGGGCTCTCTGGAGCCAAAAGCAGCAAGCAGTGGTCCAAGGCTGCAGATGGGAGTATGGTATTGAGGTTGCAAGTTAGAGGTAACAAAGTGACATGCTTATGTGGCTTAACACAGAGAAAGAAATTAATTCTGTCCATCCAATGTCCTCCAAGGAATGCAACCACCTGAACAGGTCCACTCTGCTAGCTAGTCACTGAGCCACAGAGATGGAACCAGAGATCTCTGCATGCAAATACACATACCACACAGCCTCAGAAAGGCAAGAGCCATGTAACACAGCACTGAAGGAAGGCATCTGCCCTGGCAATGCTACCTAGATTACATTAAGGGCACACATGGGTAGGAAAGGAAGGTGTCTTTATACCTTTCTTCATAGATACTGCCCCCAGGTAAATCCATATTTGTTCAGGCTAATACTCAAGACCCTGTCAGGAAAGAATGTATTTCTAATATCCAGTCTAAATCTCCCCTCTTCCAGTTTAAAACCATTACCCCTTGTCCTTTCACTACAGTTCCTGACAGTCCCTCTCCTGCTCTCCTGTAGGCTCCCTTCAGATACTGGAAGGCTGCTAGAAGGTCTCCCCAGAGCCTTCTCTTCTCCAGGCTAAACAGCCCCAGCTCCCTCAGCCTGTCTTCATTTTGTTTGTTTTTAAGTCAGTGTGGTTACATGCAAATATATATTGTGGGTACTCTAATTATTTTCTTAGGCCTCTAATTGCAGAGAGAATCAAGTCCACTTGTGAAATACAACGCTCCCTGTTGCTCTCAACAGATCAGGTGCTTGGAGGAAAGCGCGAGTTAAAATAAAAAGGCTGTTTTAGCAAAGATGTATCCCTTCCCTTCAACAGAAGTTGGCATAGCATGTTTACTTGAGCATATAATGATGTGATTATGCCGCTGCAGAGTTATATTTCCTCCTTCCCACTCTCAGTCACAGTGTGACTACACCCAGTCCTGGAAAGAAATAAACTCTTCCTCCTTACACTAACTTACCAGCCTCTCTGGTGCCCCGGGGCAGACAGGCACTCAGTCTCAGTCATAATAAACAAGCCCAGTAAGAGACATCTGGTACTTCGAAGCTGCAGTTTTCTTTGTGTTTAACAATTGTGGGTGAACCCAGAGAACAGCCCACGACATTAAATGAACTCTGCGTTCCACATGAATGAACTTCCCAGTTTTTCCATCCACGCAGAGCTCTGCGGGCAATAGCCAGCATTGGAGCACGCTGCCAAGTGCATCTTACTTGCATCTCTTCCAAGTTACGTTCCGTTGCAAAAAGTGACTTCTGACACAATCTGCCTTTCTGCCCACAAACCAAGCGAGTGCATCAGCAAAAAATAATATTTGGACATTGCCATGGGTATAGATGTGGCAATTCTAAAGATCATCCCTTCCGTGCAATTTAAGCCCATTCAGCCAATGTTTGTCTAAATACCTCCTCACAACAAAAGGAGCAGAATTTTACCTCTGAGAAACAGTAAGAGTTCTATCGCTGGCTATCCTTGGCACAAACCTCACAGAAATCTTCCCTAAAGATTGCTAGTCACCACTGAAAAAGCAAACGCGCTATCAGCATCCTTTAAGTTTCTGTGAAACAGCTAATTAAGCTGTAATTTTTCACCTAGCGTGTCCCATCCCGTCCCGTCCCCCNTACTTTTTACAAAAGGGATGTGCCCAATTGAAAAAGGCAGGGGAAGGGGATGGCTCTGCTTCCTTCTTAAAAAGGCAAAAAAGGAGCAGTCAACCACAGCCAGATCCTTCTATGCTCTTACTGCAGAAGTTTTGGTGTGGTTTTTTTTTTTAGTAATGTAAACTGACCTCAATACACTTTGACACCAGCCACTACAACTCAAAGGGTTAACTTGAAATTACTAAGATTTATGAATTTTTAAACTAGCACATATGCTCCCTTTTGGGCTTAGGCCCAATACAACCGCTTCTGAAAGCAACATTCACCAACAGATTTTACCTTGGACAGGCAGGTGCTATTAGGATCTGAATGCTTTCAACACTATCCCCGACTTTCCCTGGGTGGGAAATCTTGCTGCACAAGGAATGGAAGGAAACTACTGTGCTCCAACCAGACCAACGATCTCTCATCAATCAACGGTCAAGACCCCTGTGAGAAGACCCACTTCTCAGATGTACTATTCAATAAGATTAGGGCCCTGTCACAGGTATTTATATATGTTTAACTGCCTTAGAAATTACTAGGAATCAAGAAGTGAAACTTCTGTGAATTTCTGGGTATAAGTGACTTGCCATGCCCACAAGATTATCTTTGCCATTTTCCACTGAGTATAAGCTGTTAAGGAGGTAGTCAGTATACTGTACAGGTGCCTAAGAATATGCTAAGTAGATTTAAAAACCACAAGCATGAAAGACAGGACAGCTACACAAAAATTGTTCCAAAGCTTAAGGCTTTTTAAATAGTATATTTTAAACTATTTTAAATAGTTTCTTGCTTCAGAAAGTTCATGCAGTACTATATAGAGACAAGGACAGTATAGGAAGTTCTGGATATACTGAAGGGAATAAGCTGGATCACATGTAAGTTTTTAGTTCCAGAACTTCCTGTATCAATGGTTTTCCAAAGAGGACATCATCACAAAAGCAGATGACTCTTCAGAGCAATGAGTCACGGCACAGACATGTACAATGAACTAGAAAACTAGTTTGTGCTATGAGCATCAGCGAAGATAACAAATTAGTGCAACAAATCAGAGGATCTGAAACAGTGAGTTGGCTGTCTTATTGTTTAGGAAGGAACTTCAGCTCCTAGAACTGACCGGTTTCTGTTCTACAGCGAGGGTGACGTACCATGCCTTAGAGAAAGGAACAGTCCGTTTTCCAAGTCAGCAAGTTCAAGCTTCAGTTCTATACCATGAACCTGTCAAATACTTGATCTTTCTTCTGTTTGACTCTCAAGTGTTTAAGGCTACATATGGGTACACGGAAAGAAAAAGGCAAACGTTTCATTCCCGTGTCTTCAAAAGGATACTTATGGTCAAAGCTGTACCACAGCCTGAAGAGCCAAGCACTTTCTTGCTTTGTTCTGTTCCTTCTTTCAGAATCTGGACCATCCTATAAATAAGATAAAAACATATTTGATTATTTCAGGCAGAAAAAAAACCCAAAATCACACATTCCAACCATTCAGATTATAACAACCTATCCAAAACAAGCCAAATTACTTCATTACTCAGACTGCAGAAAAAAGCTGCGGTTACTTTCCCTAGAAAGACCAGTAACCATCGCAGAGAAGCAGCAAGCCCTCTGCATTGCCCTCAAGATGCCTTAATGAGCCCTCTATCATCGGGTTCCCTCGAGTCTAAAAGCTTATTGCACAGTCAATGCAGCAATGGATATAGAAATTAAATTTAAAAGTGATAAATAAGACTCATTGATGTCCCCAGATAAATGAACTGGAATAATCCAGACTGATCCCTACTCATTTCTTGGTTGGCCTCCTTAACTCTAGGTTTATTTAAAGCTCTTCCCTTAAGCCGTTTGCTTCCTTGGAAGAGCAAGGGAATTTACCATACCTGATAAACTCTCACAAACCTGATGAAATACATCACACTTAAAAGAAACATGCTTAACAGGGCACCGGTATAAAATCACAACTGAGCAAAGTCACACAAATTTCATAAGCGCTAACAGCGTTAAATATAATCCCTTCACTAGTTGTGCTGCAAAGTCATCCCACCAGCTGGTCTGCAGCTGCATTTGTTTTCATTTTTGTAACTGTTTGGGTTTTTGAGTGTTTTTGGGTTTGTATTTTCTTTTGGCCAGCGGCCAAAGTTAAACACAGGAAAACAGATGAAGTGAGAATGCCTTGTGTGAATCATCTTCCAAACTACTGGAAAAGAACAAGACAGGATTGCCCTGTGTAATTCTGATCAGCAAAAAAAAGAAATAAATCCATGATCCACCAAGAGTTAAAGTTTAGTACATTTTCACTCCCTCCCCAATCCCAAATGATATATTTTCTTTAACTGTGACATGTTGCTAATCTTGGCTCGGTAAAAGAAAGAGGAATCTAAAGGGAACTGACTAATGGACTCCATTAGGAATGCAATCCACAGCTAAAGAGGGAAACAAATGGGTAAGTGCTTTATGTTTACATGGGAAAAAAGCAAACAAGATTATTTCCATCCAGACACTGAATGAGAACAGGATACCGGTGCCCTGCTTCCTGGTAAAGCAATTCCTCAAATACTGACAAACTCAGTCTGAACTGGCCAAAGCCACCTTACCACGATACCACTTCCTAACCTTGGCTTTACGCACTAACTGTGGCCTTCACTGTATAAGATTTTTAAGGCCTGGTCCTCTGGTTGCTTCCAGACAAAACCAAGCTCACCCCTTTTTGGTACACCCCCCCTGCCATTTCAGAATCTATTCTGTGTGTTGGACACAGGCTTCTACAAAGAACACAGAGATGCCTAATGCAGTTCCTGCAATGAAAAAGCAAGTAACTCTCCTTTGTACATCCTGTGACACAAACACACACACCACCACAGGATGACATAAACCACCAATAAGAAAGCTGATCCCAAATGTATCTGACCAGCCTGAACACCAGTACCTGAGGTTTGCAAAGGAGATCACTCTAACCATCCTCTGGGTCCTAAGTCATCTGCCTTTCCTGTCATTCAGCTTCTTCTAGTGGGTTCATAACATAGCAACCAGTTGTGCTACTGAGGAATTAGTGTCAAGCAGTGCACTGGGAGAGCGTAAACTAAGGTCTAGACAGAGGAAGCTCCCAGTTAAGCCTCTGGAAGTGCTGGGTAGCTTGTTCGTTTTTTATCACAGAATGGTTAGAGTTGGAAGGGACCTTAAAGATCATCGAGTTCCAAACCCCCTGCCATGGGCAGGGACACCTCCCACTAGACCAGGTTGCTCAAAGCCCCATCCAGCCTGGCCTTGAACACTTCCAGGGATGGGGCATCCACAACTTCTCTGGGAAACCTGTTCCAGTGTCTCACCACCCTCACAGGAAAGAATTTCTTCCTAATACCTAATCTAAATCCCCCCTCTTCCAGTTCAAAACCATTACCCCTTGTCCTTTCACTACACTTCCTGACAGAGTTCCTCTCCTGCTCTCCTGTATGCTCCCTTCAGATACTGGAAGGCTGCTAGAAGGTCTCCCCGGAGCCTTCTCTTCTCCAGGCTGAACAGCCCCAGCTCTCTCAGCCTGTCTTCACAGATGAGGTGTTTTTCTTGTTGTCTTTGATTTCCTTGGCCAGATTCAGTTCTCTCTGGGCTTTCACCTGCCTGATACGGTTCCTGGCTGCTCAGAAAGCTTCTCTATATTCCACCCAGTCCACCTGTCCTTGCTTCCACCCTCTATAGGCCTCCTTTTCAGTTCTGAGTTTTCTCCCCAGACTTTCCCTTCTCCCGCAAATTCACTCAGTTTATAGATGAGGAAAACTTAAATTGCTGTTATGAACAACATTCTTTTGATAACCTTGCTTGCCAATAGCATATTGCAGGGCAAAAAAGTCACCTCTTGTGTTGTTACAAATGCCTGGAAAGTTGCACTAAATATTCACAGCAATGGTTTCCTGAATGTAAATGACAAATTGCCAGCACTCCTTTTCCCCTCATACAGGTGACAGGTAGGACAGACAAGATCCAGCTGGGTTGTGGTACAGTATACAGAAGCTGACATCAGATTAGTGAACTTCACCTTTGATTCTAAGCAAGTCCAAGGGCCAAAATTTGGTCTTGATTACTGAACACAGGCATGAAGAAAATTATCTCTGGGGAGGACTGTTTATGCTATAGCATGTTAAAAGCAAGCACGTTGAGTGGGTGGTAGAAGAGGAAAGCACACAGTTAAACAGAACCTATTGGTAGATTTGACGAGGTTTTTGATGCCTTATATATGTATACATATACACAAAAACGAACACTGCAACATAACAGGTAACACCACAATGTTTTCTGTTGAGCACTGCTCAAGTATTCTAAATGTATTACTGACTTGACAGCTAAGAGAGATGTTTTCTCCATGCATGTAGCTTCTGCAATTCCTTATCATCTTAGTTATAAAGATCAGCCTAATAGAGAAGTTACGTAATTACTTACTCCTTGTAAGACTTGAAAGCTGTCATTAGTAGGTGGAGGATCCTGATCTGGGTCAACCCCAACCCTACAGAAAGATTAGGAAAACAAAGCAAGTGGTGTTACTGAGGGTTGCAAATGCTGTAAGTTTGGCAGAACGCATTTTAAAAGCACTTTAAGCACCCAGCAAAGCTGCATTCAGAGAGGTTATAAGAATAGTTTGAGGAAGAGCTGTCCGTTATTCCCCTGCAGTTATATAGCTACGGGTAAGATACTTTTTCACTCAAGAAGCTACTACCGGTAGTTAACAGTTTTAACTCCATCCCAACATTGACTTCAACTGCTTACCTTTGTTGCCAATTCTTTTAAGGACACTGGCAAATACTATTTTTGGTTTAAAAGGTGAATTGTAGGTGACATCCTCTTCAGTGGAGAACATCCCTCATGTCCAGCAGCAAGAAGCCAGGTACTAAGGATAAGCCCAGCCTAAATATTTGATTCAGCAAATAACTTAGCTGCCAGATAGGCCTCGGAATGGCTCAAATATATGATTTTTAAAAGCAACACACACACTCCCTAAGTTTTAATGCACTGCTTGAAGCAACAAAAATACTTCATAGAGGCTCCTAATATTAATTTCCCGCAAGTTTCACTTACCTAACACAACACAGTCTCAGTATATGAAGAAGTCTGTCTAGTCCAGCCTCCCACCTGAGTGAGGGAGAGTCTGTTTCTTGAGATGGTGGATGCTTACAGAATAATAGTGACAAGAAACAGTCCAGTCGCTTTTGCACAGTTAGCAAGCATCTTATTACTGATCCATCCTTTTATATAGTGGTCCTATCCAAGATGGGTATTTAATCCTTGTAATTATGTTCAGGTTCTCACGGTCTGTTTCGGTGGTAGCTATTTATTAAATTAGACTTTTCTAGTTTAAAATCCTATTCACGCCTCAATCACTGTGCTCTCTTGTAGACCTCGAACCTCAAATGTTAACTAAGATTGTCAGTCTCAAATGCTTTGTGTTTCAGTCCTACCATGTTGCATAATAAGCACGGAAAAATGCCCAGAATAACAACAACATGTTGTCTGAAATGGCTACCTTCTTCATTTTCCCTCTCTTGAAAAGGACTGGGCTGGTTTAACGTGATTTCTTTGTTACCTACACTTTGTGTCAGCTATTTCTAGCCACAGTGGTTATGCAACATCCCTGAGGATCACCAGAAACCAACAGAACCTTTCTGGTAAGGCCATATCGTTTGTGTGTCCCAAGGACAATGCCTGCGTAAGGCAAACAGTGATCCAACCACGATTTACCTTCAGGCACAGAAGATGGCATGCATCAAACTAAAAGAGAACAGCTTCAAACAACTTGCAGGCCAGCACTTTCTATTAGAACATTAGAAGAAGAAACGTAGCCATTGAACTAAAGCTTTAAGTCATCTTTGTGGACTCATGAACAATCTAATTCCTCAAATTAGGGAAAATCCAGAAGGCCAATTTAAGACAGCCTGCAGCAGCCTCATACAGGATGAGTGCTGACCTGGTCCTCTGCTTGGATTTTTTTCCTGAGTCTGTTTTCTTTTCTCATCCTTTCTGGTTTCCACATACAGAGTCATCTTAACCCTTAGGCACATTCAGCCTTGGAATTCATTGGCACTGACCAGCTTCAAGACTAAAAGGCTTCACCAGTTCAAGGGAACACTGGAGAGACAAGTTGTCTACTGGATTATAATACATGCTAAAATAAACCACCACACACAAGAGGTCTGAAAGGTCACAAGGGCTTAGACATCACTGCTTAAGCTATCACTAAGCAACAAAGACCCAAGAAGGGTTTTCTGCAGACAAAGTAGTTATCTAACAAAACCTCATATGGAAGGCCGACAAGCAACATCAGGAAACCCACTCAGTTCTGCAATATACAGAATCATAGAATGGTTAGAGTTGGAAGAGACCTTAATGATCATTGCATTCCAACTCCCCTGCAGGGGCACCTCCCACTAGACCAGGCTGTTCAAAGCCCCATCCAGCCTGGCCTTCAACACCTCCAGGGGTGGGGCTTCCTCAGCTTCTCTGGGCAACCTGTTCCAGTGCCTCACCACCCTCAGAAAATAATTTCTTCCTAATATCTAATCTAAATATTCCTTCTTTATATTTAAAACCATTACCCCTTGTCCTATCACTACTCTTCCTGACAAAGAGTCCCTCTCCTGCTCTCCTATAGGCTCCCTTCAGATACTGGAAGGCTGCTAGAAGGTCCCAGAGCCTTCTCCTCTCCAGGCTGAACAACCCCAACTCTCTCAGCCTGTCCTCACAGGAGAGGTGCTCCATATGTAAGAATGTGAATTCCTTAATAAATACANGTTACTGAGGGTTGCAAATGCTGTAAGTTTGGCAGAACGCATTTTAAAAGCACTTTAAGCACCCAGCAAAGCTGCATTCAGAGAGGTTATAAGAATAGTTTGAGGAAGAGCTGTCCGTTATTCCCCTGCAGTTATATAGCTACGGGTAAGATACTTTTTCACTCAAGAAGCTACTACCGGTAGTTAACAGTTTTAACTCCATCCCAACATTGACTTCAACTGCTTACCTTTGTTGCCAATTCTTTTAAGGACACTGGCAAATACTATTTTTGGTTTAAAAGGTGAATTGTAGGTGACATCCTCTTCAGTGGAGAACATCCCTCATGTCCAGCAGCAAGAAGCCAGGTACTAAGGATAAGCCCAGCCTAAATATTTGATTCAGCAAATAACTTAGCTGCCAGATAGGCCTCGGAATGGCTCAAATATATGATTTTTAAAAGCAACACACACACTCCCTAAGTTTTAATGCACTGCTTGAAGCAACAAAAATACTTCATAGAGGCTCCTAATATTAATTTCCCGCAAGTTTCACTTACCTAACACAACACAGTCTCAGTATATGAAGAAGTCTGTCTAGTCCAGCCTCCCACCTGAGTGAGGGAGAGTCTGTTTCTTGAGATGGTGGATGCTTACAGAATAATAGTGACAAGAAACAGTCCAGTCGCTTTTGCACAGTTAGCAAGCATCTTATTACTGATCCATCCTTTTATATAGTGGTCCTATCCAAGATGGGTATTTAATCCTTGTAATTATGTTCAGGTTCTCACGGTCTGTTTCGGTGGTAGCTATTTATTAAATTAGACTTTTCTAGTTTAAAATCCTATTCACGCCTCAATCACTGTGCTCTCTTGTAGACCTCGAACCTCAAATGTTAACTAAGATTGTCAGTCTCAAATGCTTTGTGTTTCAGTCCTACCATGTTGCATAATAAGCACGGAAAAATGCCCAGAATAACAACAACATGTTGTCTGAAATGGCTAACTTCTTCATTTTCCCTCTCTTGAAAGGGACCGGGCTGGTTTAACGTGATTTCTTTGTTACCTACACTTTGTGTCAGCTATTTCTAGCCACAGTGGTTATGCAACATCCCTGAGGATCACCAGAAACCAACAGAACCTTTCTGGTAAGGCCATATCGTTTGTGTGTCCCAAGGACAATGCCTGCGTAAGGCAAACAGTGATCCAACCACGATTTACCTTCAGGCACAGAAGATGGCATGCATCAAACTAAAAGAGAACAGCTTCAAACAACTTGCAGGCCAGCACTTTCTATTAGAACATTAGAAGAAGAAACGTAGCCATTGAACTAAAGCTTTAAGTCATCTTTGTGGACTCATGAACAATCTAATTCCTCAAATTAGGGAAAATCCAGAAGGCCAATTTAAGACAGCCTGCAGCAGCCTCATACAGGATGAGTGCTGACCTGGTCCTCTGCTTGGATTTTTTTCCTGAGTCTGTTTTCTTTTCTCATCCTTTCTGGTTTCCACATACAGAGTCATCTTAACCCTTAGGCACATTCAGCCTTGGAATTCATTGGCACTGACCAGCTTCAAGACTAAAAGGCTTCACCAGTTCAAGGGAACACTGGAGAGACAAGTTGTCTACTGGATTATAATACATGCTAAAATAAACCACCACACACAAGAGGTCTGAAAGGTCACAAGGGCTTAGACATCACTGCTTAAGCTATCACTAAGCAACAAAGACCCAAGAAGGGTTTTCTGCAGACAAAGTAGTTATCTAACAAAACCTCATATGGAAGGCCGACAAGCAACATCAGGAAACCCACTCAGTTCTGCAATATACAGAATCATAGAATGGTTAGAGTTGGAAGAGACCTTAATGATCATTGCATTCCAACTCCCCTGCAGGGGCACCTCCCACTAGACCAGGCTGTTCAAAGCCCCATCCAGCCTGGCCTTCAACACCTCCAGGGGTGGGGCTTCCTCAGCTTCTCTGGGCAACCTGTTCCAGTGCCTCACCACCCTCAGAAAATAATTTCTTCCTAATATCTAATCTAAATATTCCTTCTTTATATTTAAAACCATTACCCCTTGTCCTATCACTACTCTTCCTGACAAAGAGTCCCTCTCCTGCTCTCCTGTAGGCTCCCTTCAGATACTGGAAGGCTGCTAGAAGGTCCCAGAGCCTTCTCCTCTCCAGGCTGAACAACCCCAACTCTCTCAGCCTGTCCTCACAGGAGAGGTGCTCCATATGTAAGAATGTGAATTCCTTAATAAATACATAGAAAAATAAAATAAAATAAAAAAACAAACTGTGGTTTTCCAGAGCTGTGCATTGGGGAAGTTCAACACAATATGCACAGCAATCACACTCATGTTAGCTGCACAGCTGGCAACATGAACAGGGAGTTCAAGAAGCTCTTTCGAGAAGATGAACATAGCTTGCATTCCCTAAATAGTTTTAACTCACTGGGCTACCCATTCACTTCACAGTACATAAGAAAAACCAAACAATTCAGAATGTCTCAACTTTCACTTGACTTACAAGGTTGTGCATTTGTTTTGGGGATTTTAGCTGCCTTTAGGCAGGGGAAAAGGCCTCGTGGAGGACCAAAGCAGGACAACCATACTTTTCTGTGGAAATTCATAATGCATCACAGGCCAGACATTTGGGTTCACTGTTGTGCTGAAGAGGAAGAGAGTTTTTCTATATTAAAAGGGAAAAAAAAAATCTTCTACAGATGCTTCTTTTAATATTGAAATAGTACATTGACACAGGCTTGTACATTTTAAGTGTTTTGGGGGTTTTTTTCCAAAGTGATTCTTCAGGTGAATTTATATTTTGAATATTTCTAATTACTTCTTTTCTATAAATCACTTATTTTTTCCTACATTCACGTTTCAAAGTGTGTTCCTTAGTTCACAGATTAACACAAAATACATTACTATTTTGAAGGAAAAGGAAGCTTTATTTCTTTGTAGCAAGTCTGATTGTTTTCAGGGTATGTACACCCTGGACTTATGACAAGCAGCACATTTTTGCAGGCCTTGCCCTCAAATATCAGAGAAAGTCTCATCTCTACCAGCTGAAACAAAACAATACCAAAAACCAGTCAGGACTCTCCCAGCCTTCTTTACAGTGAAGAAAAGCACAGAAGACATTTACTTAGTTCATCCTTATTTAACTACTTCCCTAATTAAAAGTACAAGTAGAGCTGACGCACATATGTCTTCAACATTTTTTTTTTTGGTGGTTAAAAGAAAAAAAATAATCTCTCACATCCTTAAGTATGTTTTAAAAAGCTTCCCGTAATTTAGGTGTATTGTAAAGGCTAACGTCAGTTCTTGTTTATTTAACCAGTTTTTAAATTAAGAAAAATTGCTACTGGATTGATCTACTGGGATGTCCTCTCAGAGATCAGAGGCACAGAGAGGGTGGCCTCGCTAATGACTCTGGTGTTTTGCTCAAACCCTCTAGCAGAAAGACAGGTGAGCCAGCTTGGGCTGAAAACACTGCTTTCTTGAAGAGGTACAGCCTACATCACAGGGACTAAGGGGCACATCAGCTGCAGGACAGCCAAGGCCAGGGCAGTGCAGATGCCAGCAAGCATCTTTGGTTTCCACTCTGTCCTTTCTGAAAGTCCACTGCAGCAGTCGTGTGTGGATTCCCTGAGGGTGTACAGTAGCAATCCAAGTAAGTGACTCTTAAAAAGCAGATGTCAGATGAATAACATGAGCAGTCTTTCAGCTGTAGCAATGCATATATATTCCAAAAGTGTTGGGGGAAAAAAAAAGCCATCTAGTTCACCCATTGGCACCTACTTGGCAGTTGATAAATAACTTAGTACTTCAGTACAGATAGCTACCAGTACATAAAGTTCAGCCGTTTTTATTTCTACCTTGGAAAGTTTACTGGAATCTGTAGACAAGAGCATGCTACAGTAAAAACTAATCCAATTTAAGTATATTGCTTCACTCCTCCCCAGTTAAAGCTTTTGTTTTGTTTTTAAGGCATAAAAGGCTTTTCATGCTTTAAGAGCTCTGTAATAGCAAAGGCACTACCACCAAATTCCTAATACTGAAAAGCAAGAAACTGGTGCTTTGGTATTAACTGACCTGTTACTCAGATTTGACACAAACGTAATCCTATGTATAATTCAGTCATTTAAACAGCATGGTAGAAAATGGTTGACACACAAAGTGACACACAGTGGAAATTAGATGTATGGAAAGGAACGGTAAAAAAGGCAGTTTGAATTACATAAAGTTCTCCACTATGTCATTTTTAAATGGGTGGAACCATTTCTTACGATACTTCAAAGACCTTTCCAAGGCCCTGCAACACAGATGACAAGTTATCAAAATACAGGCTTTATTGCATTTTAGCATATGTATTTACTGTGGCAACAGCCAAGAATGACTGCAATATATAATAGTTCTCAGATTCTCTGTGCACGTTAACGGACTGCATCTCTGGCAAACTCAGTAGTTGGCTGGGAACCTTCAAGCGTGACAAGATATGTGAGAAACTTACCATCACCCCATCCCAAAGAGTTTTCTTTACACAAATATTCTGTATATAATTATATATATATATATACACACACATATATATATATATACATACACACAGAGAGAGCGCGAGACATACACATATTCCCCTACAGATACCAGTTACAGATTTATTTTCTTCTTTCTTAATTCCTTATCCATATATCAGTTCTAGAAATCACCAACTAGCAAAGACTAGGATTCTGGTTTCTCTCTACTCTTATTAGCATCTTCCTATAAAACAACACAATAACCCTTGTTTTTTAAAACACATCCCCAGAGAGCCTGGGCTAAATCACCTGTAACATCTCTTCCAACCTGAACAGTTACACAAAATAACCCCAAGGGATGCTTAAGAATACCTGTGGGATTAAGGATCATAGGATCCTTCCAATGACTTCTCAGCTTTCAAGTCTTTCCAGGCCAGAGATGCTGGTTTTGCTTCATTAATTACTCATACACAGAGTTAAAGGATGGTAGTGTTTTGTGGGTGTGGGGTTTTTTAAGCTGAAGACATGATGTGTGATGGACACTCTCCCAGCTCAGAAAAGAACAGACTCAGAATCGAGGAATGCCTACGGCACTCTGCAGAAGAGGAGAAGAAGCAGCAGCATGCCAGAGTACGGAAACAGCACACATTTAGTGTTACAAAGATGAAGAAAGCCAAGCACAAGGTTAATTTGGTATCAAGGAAAGCACGGTGTCACCTGAAATACAGCCAGCGGCTTTCACTCATCTCTTCCACCGATGGAACACGGTCACCAACTCTGGTACAGTACAAGAATGTAATGTGAGTAACTAAATGCTCAAGAGATGGTAGCTTTACAGAGCTCCCTAGCAAAACAAAGCAAACCAACAACAACAACAAAAAACTACCAAAAAACAAAAAGAAAAAATGACTAAGCATACAAGAATAGGAATGGTAGAACAATGACAAAGTGACAAGAATTATTGCAATTAACAATATCATCATTTTATGATTGAGATGTCCAGTAACACTCTTCTTTTGGTCACATTCAGGCTGGCAAAACACTTGCATTCATGACAGGCCACCTCCCCCAGAAAATCCAATTCAGTAGCTTGAGAAAGAGCTGCTACACAGAGCCAGAATCACTGTAAGACAATTCTTACACTTTAGGACTGCACATGGTCTAAAAGAGAAAAAGTCATTAGAGAAAATCATCTCAGGAAGCTATGCATATATGAAAGAGGTCATCGACACTGCCTAGTTTCAGGGCAGTCCAAAACAACTGGTAATATGTACTAAATCACTCTCAGTTTAGATAACAAGTAACTAACAATCTTTAATAGAATTAGTGTCCAGTCATCGCAGAGTGTGTTTTCACTCTTTGCCTTTTTCAATCATAATTTAAAAAAGAAACCACAAATGAAAGCATGTTTGGTTTTCTAATATTTTCTATATAAATTCTATATAAATTCCTTAGCAGTTTGATCCATTCTTCTGTGAAGGAATGCTACATGAACTCTATTTTGCTTACATGAAATAAAAGTCCAGATGATCAGAAATCCACAGAGGCCTCACTTTACAAAGAGCAGGTGTACACACCCTGATTACAGGCTGATATCTTGATGACCCAAATATTTAAGGCCACAGCTTGCTCTATGAAGAGCATGCACTCATCTAATCCTCGAAGGCCGAAGCAAATACCAAACTTTTGATGGATCTCTTTTTAATTCCTGACTCAATAGCTCTTCTCCCATATCAACGTACACTCCAGCTCAGAGCACTCTGCCCCAAAAGGCCAACACTGAGACAGTTCTGCATATGCAGCAAAGACTAAAATTAAAAAGCTGCTCAATAACTTCCCTTCTACAACTTCTTTCTCTTCGCTGTATCTTTGCCAAGTTCATATACTAAAGTCTTCCCAGATGTCTATAGCAAGTGCAGTATTTTTGGAACATTTTAGCTATTTTGGAGAAGTTCAGCTGTATCTCAGATGAAGATAATTCCCGGATAATTACTTTATAAAATAAATTAAACTCAATCACTAAACAAACCCTGGAATTTTGAAAAGCTGTTTCAGGTTGGGTTTAGGGTACCTTTCTTTTACTTGACCTAACCAAAATAATGACTGCTCAAACTGCCTGCCAAGGCTTGCCAGAGCTTGGTCATTAAACTTGTATCACCTATGCGCTCTAGATCTCTCTCAACCCAGCTCCTACAGGGTCTGGGCCTTCCCCACATTTTTCTCTCTAGTGCGAACTGCTATGTTTCAGAGCACAAGAACAGAGATAACAAAGCATCTCCCATGTTTACTTCCAGATGTCCAAAAGAGGAGGCAATCCCTTTCCTATGAAGGGAAAACCCCAGAGGGGTGAGGCTGGAGGTTCAGAGGCTGCGCTGCATCTCCATTAAGAGATATTCAAGATTGATGAGACTGGAGATTCTCAACTTGAGACTGGGAGAGAAGGAGGAAAACTGGTGAAAGGAGATAGGCAAAGATGACTGGAGAAAACAGTGCAGAAAAAGATACGGTAAAAGGAAACAAGAAGGTAAGGGGCAGTGCCTGTGCGTCAGCCTTTCAAGGGCAGCAGAAAGCAGCTAGAAGGTAGTGAAGGATCTAAGTCGTAGAGTAAAGGAAACAGGCTGCAAAACAGAAGGATGTAACCTCCTATCAACAATCCCGCACTCCAGTCTGAAACATAACACAGGGCTACATCCCAGCATCAACACTCTCCTCCTGTCAGGGCAGCACACTGAGACATGGTATTTAAGAAACGCACGTTTTATTGTTGGACCACCCTGGATAAGAAAAGAGAGTATAACCTGAGACTGCCACCAAGCTGTCAGTTTTACCGCTCTCCCAGATAGTTAGGTAGGTCACATAAGCAGCTATGTGAGAGTTACTGTTTTCAGATTTCTTGTTCAGTTTGTTCATGTAAAGAAAAAAATAATAATAATAAAAAAAAAATCACTAAATAGAAACCACGTAAAAAGGTTGTATTTGCAAAGTCAGACATAAGGCAGTAAATATCTAAGTTGACACTATCTACGCAACTTTTAACTTTTATGGTAGAAAAATACCCAAAATATTTTAAATTGACAGAGACAATGTGTTAAGATTTAGAAAAATGTTGTGAAGTATAACTGAAATTACTCCATTAAAATAAACTTCCTCATTTGAAGCAGATTATGAAGGAGAGGAAGGCATTAATCTACACGTTGCTTCATTCAACATGAAAAGAACCAAGTCAATAACCTCTCATGTAAAATGGAAAGCAGTATTTTGCAATACAAATGCTAGAACTTCCCTTTTTCCCTGTGACAGATAAATGGAACAATAAGTCAGCTATTTTTCTGCGAAGAGGAACTTTGCCAGTGGTTTTGATTTACAGGGCTCTGGAGTTTGCTGAAATTGTTAGAACTTCAGACAGGAAATTGTCTCTTTGTTTTAGTCTCAAAGGATGAAACAATATTTTTAATATCAAAGTCATGCTTCTGAAAAAAATAAAAATAAATAAATCTACTGCTAAAAAAGCATAACTTTACCACTCACATGCTTGGATACGTCTCACTGATAGCCAAAACATTAAAACACATGATATCATAGCTTCAACTCCAGTTTCTGCTGTTAATTTTTAAGTTGCTTAGCATAATGTGGCAGAAACCGAAAGCATCTGAAGATCCCATTATTTTTTACTTGGATTTTGCTGTCATGACCTCACTTTCCCAACTAGTTCAGCAGTAAACTGAAGTTAGGTCTCTGCTACAAACCATAGGTATGCTGCTTAGCTGTACACTTTAGCCTAATCAGTGGGCCCTGGTACACTGGTAACATACCCTCTCTGGAAAGGTACCTGCTCTTCTGATTACTTGAGACATTCGGAACAGAGCAAGGGGAGACAGAGGGCATTTTTGCCTGTTTTCCTCCTTATACTGCCTTGTACTTTATCAAAACATAATTTTTATGTTACCATCTCCATCCTTCACCTACTTTTAATGCATTTCACATCATGGGAGAGAAGGGACCACCAGAAGTAAACAACAAAGCGTGCATCCCAATTGCTATGCAATTAATGGTGTGGGCAGAGGCGTGTGCCTCTGCCTCCGAGCCACAGCAAAGCAATTCTGGACCTTCGTGCAGGCATCACCCCATGCGTGCACACAACTGCCTCCCCGTGAATGTAGTAGTATCGAGCCAGGATGAAAGTCTTGGCTGAAGTCAGCTCCCCCTTACTGTTCTACTTAAATCGTGCAGGTTCAACCTTAAGTAAGACCCTTTGGTGTTGATGTCTGTCTTTGCTCTTCTGACTTGCCCAGTACAACAAACTGGTGCCTGCAGTTCCGAGGGAAGAAGCTCAGCCCACTGCAGCCCACAGGAACTACTGAAGGGGCCACCCAGAAACCCCACTGATGGGCAGACCAGCACCCACAAGATTACAGCAACGCCACACTGCCACGCAATGACCAGGCACGTTAAACCAGCCTAAAGGGTCTGTCAGCTCAGTCAACTCTTTGTTAAAGAAGGCCCTGGTCTTCCCCTCACCTCCACACTGCAGCAAGGCCAGCTACTTCATGAGGACTTTGTAGTGGCTTGACTGGCTTTCCATCCACAAAGGCCAAAGTCAACGAGGATACAATTGGTGTGAACTTCACACCAGAGCTGGACTTTTAGGAGTCCATGCAAATTCTGACATTAAAGGCCAACACCCAAATGGCATTGGTTTCCTGTGTTTCATCACGTAATCTAGGAAGCAATCCACCTTTTATCTTTTAACCTTTTTTCTGCTAAATAATCCTGCATGGGAGAACTACTTATTTCCAGCCCTTTGCAATCTAACCTAGTAGGCAAGTGCCAAGGCTCAGGAAGCATCCCAGGCCACTCCAAGGACAAGTTATCTACTGTTCAGCCTCAGGAGTGCATCAGCACTATATACTGTGCTGCTGAGTGAGGCACTGGGACAGCACCTCACCTTCATCTTCTCCTGCCACCCTCTTCCACCAGGTAGAAAGAGACAGAAAAGAGAAAAGCAGCATATTTCTAAAAATTAGCTAGAAACTAATTTGTCCCTTTCTGAAAACTGTAAGGTTAGTCAGGACTTCTTGCTTTTCAGCAGAAAGGGCTCTGTCACAGAGGGTAATTTACCAGTACCAAGTTTCTAATTCTCCATCAGCTGCACACGGCTGCCACCTCCTGGCACAAATCTGATCTCATGTGGTCTAAAAAAGTGCGGTCTCCCTCGTTCCTAGAGCAGTGCCCATCACGGCAGCTGTAGGCAGACCCAGGCAGTTCTCTAGAATACTTCCTACATAGCATTCCCTGGTTAACACGATGTCCTTCCCTTAAAATGGAAATTAACCATCTATTTTGTCAACCCACTGCCAAACAAATGCCAGTTCCAACTACTGCTTACTAGCAAGGATGGGTAAATTTCTCAAAAAGTTAAAGCTAAACGCTCAAAACTATGGTTTGGCCAACTGCCTTTGGCAGCTACTCCTCTAGGAATGATACCATAACCCTTCCAGCTGTTCTGCCTCGTTGGTCACACTAATGACTTCTGCAGGTACAGCCTACTCGAAGGGCAAGCCTAGAAAGGTTGCGGTGCTAGCCCTTTCTCCCTTCAGGAGCAACTCATCAGCCAGGCTCATGGAGATCAGTGCTGTTAAAGGAGTTATGTGCATATTCTTGGATGTTTCCTATTTCCTAGGCTCAATGAGGAGACAAAAAGAGCTGCTACCCCAGAAACCAGTTTCCAGTTGGCCAGAAGTTAGACCACATGCCAGAATTCAGTCCTGTGCTACTGCTGACAAATGAAGGAGCCCTGTGGCAGATGTAATGGTTGACTGCCCTCAGAAGCTGCCCTCTGATACAGGCAGGCTGAACACAATTCCTCTTCACTTAGTTACTCAGCAGTACATCAGACCCTGTTATCCAGCAAGGGACACGGAGGAAATACCCAGCTATGTTTCCTTAAAAAATATAGATGTAGGCAGCAGTGCAGAGGCTCAGGATGCCAGCACCTATGGTGAGAGCTCTTAGAGTCAGCTTTGTTGACCTTGTTGCAGCTATGTTTCAGAAGATGCTTTGGAATCCACTCAAGTGGAGATCAAACAAGGGACATCCTCAAAACAGCAATTGCAGAGACTGCAGGTGGATGTTGGCAGACTTTGCCCAGCCACAGCAAGCAGTGCTCTTACCTGCATAAAGCTGGCCAGAACTCATCTCCTGCTCCCTAGTACCCCACACACCTCAGACAGTCTATGCACACTGCTGGTTACACAGACACTGCGCCTGCCCTGCTCACAGGGGTGTATTAGTACAGTTGTTCCTTATAGACCACCATCAGATGGAAGTCTCCTCTGTTGTCAGAGGTGCCAAATGGAAAGCTGCACATGGCACTTATTCCAGGTACCTTTTAACAATTGTTACACAGCTCTCACGTGGGAACAAAAATCAACCAGGGTGGGCTTAGAAATATCATTATGATGCGGTAAGTCACAATCATTAATGACACAACTGCACTGAAATTGGTTTTGTTGTTGACTTCACACAGTGTGGCATTACCACAAAGTCAAGTTAGCGACTTGACTTTTAGAGAGTGTGACTACATGGAAGTGATGCATCTTTCTGATTTGCTAGCCAAACATCTGAAACTTGCATTTAAAGATAGTTTTAAAGGACAGAAACTGATTTGATTTGGCACCAAAAAAGAAACAGTGTTTTCCCAACATTTCCTGTTAGTCATGGCTGAGATACTGTAAATCACTGTTGTCTCTAGCTGGAAGCATGCTACCTTCAATGAGAAAAGTTCACAAGTTCAACCTTCTCAGAGTCCTATCCATCTTCTTTTTGTCAACCTAGAAAACACTTGCCACATACTGCCACAAGCAGTTCACTTAAGTTCCCCAAAGGCAGCACCAGTCCCTAAGAATCAGTTCTTCTAGAGAATGAAACTGTTTTTTATCTAGGGTTGTTTTCCCATATCCTATGACGAGACAATGGGAGACCAAATGAGACTAAAATACAAATTTTGGTTTGCATGATTAGAAACTAAGACAAAGACAAAGTAAGCCTTCAAAAGTGCCAAAGAGCACAACTAGATAGATTAATTCTTTCTTTTCAATATAGACGCTGCTGTATCAGGCAACAATTTCCATATCCTGCCAGGCTGGCAAGGACCTCGATAACCACTTGTAGAGCATCAGAGAGCTCTCATTAGGTTGAATCCCAGCAGCACCAGCACATTTTCTTCACCAGCCAGCCCTAGCACCTTCTTCTAAAAAACAAGTGTCCTAAATAACTAGGACACCTCTGGCAAGCATCAAACAAGGTCTGTAGGACTATGTTCAATTAGCATGGTTGCCCCTTGAAAAGTGAAGTTTCCACAGCACACAGTTGCATACTGACCTGATGTTCAGCCACGAGAGCATGGGAGTCGTACCTCCACCGACAATCCACACAGTGAAAAAGACGATGAGGAGAGTTGTTGAGAACATCATTTGATGCGAGTAAGTAGCAGTATCTCGTATAGCCAGAGCAAACGCCATGGCTCCCCTGAGACCTGGGTGAAAGTATGAAATAACAGAGCTTCAGAAGTGCAGCCGTGCCTATTTATAAACACAGCATCTTTCCTTGCTCCCTCCCTGCTGCACAGGCAGAAAGCACTGGGCTCCAGCAAGTTTTAATTCCATCAGTGTCCCAAATAAATTATGCCCTGCCATGAGTTAGAACAAGATTCGCTGTGGTAATTTTTTATAACTTATAGAATCCACAAGTGCTAATTACACCTAACAAGGTGTAAATATTCCCAGAAACTGACAGGAAAGAAATAAAGAAACAAACAAGTTGTGGACAACAGCCAAATATGTTAACAAATCAAACAGCTTCCTGAATCCAAATAAAAATGCACACTTTTTCAGTTGATTCCATAACTGAGATGTGAGTTCTTGATAAGAAGTTGTTACCAGCTCCAAAAAAAATATTTTAGTTAATAACATATTTATAGGCAGACTATATTCCTTTCCCCACCGCCCCCAATTGTGAAACTCCCCTAGGAAGGACAAGTCATAGCATTTGGCCACCTGCAGACTTCTTTAGTAGGGGAAATACAGGATAGTTAAGGTAGGAAGGGACCTGTAAAGGTCCAACTCCCCTGCTCAACCAGGGTCACATGGAATAGGCTGCCTGGGATCATATCCAGATGGCTTCTGAATGTCTCCAAGAATGGAGATGCCACAACCTCTCTGGGCAGTCTGTGCTACTGCTTGGACACAGTAGAAAGTGTTTCCAGGTGTTCAGATGGAACCTCCTATGTTCCAGTTGGCGTCCTGTCAATAGGCACCGCTGGAAATAGCCTGTCCCTTTTTTCTTTACATCTTGTGTACAGAGGCATTCCTGGCACTTCTTGGGGATGCATATATTCAGACACACAGTCCGGGATGTGCTTTAAAATGACAAATCTGAACAGTTATCTGTGTGAACAGAAATTGTAAGGGAGCTTAAGTCAAATACCTTGTTTTTTTCAACTAAGTGGGGGAGAACACCCGTAAACACACCTCTACTCCCTAAGCAGATCTCTGTGTACAATGTGTACACCATCTCAGCTAGAAATAACCTTCTGGAAGGGATATACCCCAATTCCCCCATCCTCTTCAGATGCACTTCAAATAAAAATACTTTATTCCCAAAGAGAGGTGACTGCTTGTTGCCAGCAGCTGGCATTTCAAGGTGTTACTCTTCCCAGACAGGACACAATTTCTGTAAAGGTTGAGGATGCACGATGGCATGTTACAACAACAATTAAGACTTCTAATTCAGGGTGAATGGGAGCAGCTTTTAAAAGCAAAAGGTAGTATTAAAAATGCTTACAAGTTAAAAATAAGATTTTTTACTTTAGCAAATACTTTTACCTGAAAACATCATCATGTGCTGAAAGTTCCAGCTGATCTTATGTCTCCTGCCTAGATTCAACAAGAAGGAGAGGGGGTAGATGTGTGCAGCTCTGCCCAAAAAGATTGCAATCTGTTCACAACTGAGGGTTAAGGATTTCGCTTCCCTGAGGTATGGATGCTTGAATACCTGGCTCTAACATGAAGCTTCTGCTTTACTGAGAGATTTACAGCATGATATCAAGTCCTCTTGTTATCTGTGTCTGTATAGAACAGACTTTCGCCAATTATGTGCATACGGAACTCACTGCACAGAATGCAAATTTTAATTAATATAACCAAGTTTTAACCAAGTCTTTTTTTTAATGCACAGTAAAATTATACATGTTAGTAAAATTAGCATAAATTAAGACATTACTTAAAACATTCACACTTTAAGCAACTGTCACCACAACCATTCAATTACGTTTCAGACCAACAGAAATGCAGTCCTATGTACAGAAGGAAAACCAAAGTAAGACCAGCAAGTGGCCACTCCGCTTTGGACCCTGCAGAGACAAAAATCTCCTGCTGGCTGGCAGCCACTTATGAGTACAGTTACTAGGATGATAAATCCAAAAGACACTTGTCAGCAGCAGAATGAAGTTCAAAAAGAGTAGTAAAAGAGTACTGCTGAAATTCTTGACAGTAGATGCTAAGCTCCTTCCCTTCCTTACTGTGGTGTAAAACATCCAGTGGTATCCAGCAGAAAGCTGAATACACCCTTCACCATCTAAGGAACACTTTGGGACAAACTAGAGTGATGCACTGAAATCCTGTAAAACACCAACACAAACAGAAGACCACCAAACATTGATCATTTGCTGCTGGAATAGCAGCGTCAGAAGAATGAAACAGCTCTCTCATGGAAAAAGAAATAAAACAACATAAGAGCTCTAGACACCACAGGGCTTTTGCCATAGCTAAAGTAAAGCAATATTGTCTGCAGAAAATTACCTAAGAAAATAAGATCTTGATTATTTCTTTGTACAAAAAGCTTGTGTAATTATTCCAAATTACTTTTATAGCAGTCTTTGTGAGGACTGCAGAAATCAGTCGTCAGAAGCCATCACGACCAATGTAAGTAGAAATAATAGCTAGGATTTTGTCAACGACATCGAGGCTTTGGCTTCACCTTGTCAATCCTTCATTCCTCTCTCAACAGCTAGCATTTTGCTCCTGCAAGGTGTTAACTCAATGGGGACACAGTAGTTGTTGAAGCAAAACGTAGGTGCTAGTACTACCCGTCCTCCTTATAAAGGTAGAAAAAACACTCAAGAGGTAACAGAGGTTAAGTGTAGGGTAGACAAAGATGCAAAAAATTTAATAAGACATAGGTGGGTAGGAAAAGAAAGGAACAAATTAAATACTGAAAACAAACCCAAGACAGGTAGCATAACCTGAGACAGGACAGAAGGCCACAGCAAAGATGAAAAATTGCAAGTCTTAGTATACCAGATGCAACTATTCCATTCCTGTCTTTATCTGGTGGCTGCAGGGCTCTGGAGCATTTTTTAGGTCAGAAAAATGGATGTGAGGAGACACTGGAGAAAATATATTACTGTTTCACAAAAAAAATGTAAGTGGCCAAAGGAAAATAAAGACAAGTGTGATAAATTTGTAGAAGCAGCACAGAGATGAGAGAAAAAGTGGAAAGCAGGAGAGAAAATAAAAACATTCTAGATTAGGCCATCTTTATATGTCTTTACACCGTGCTTTATTCTCATTGCTGATAGCCAAACTCCCAAACTCCTGCTGCAGACAGAGCTGGGGGAGGGGGGGCAATAAAGACTGAGAGACTGGTTCCCACTGCTTCATGCACACTTTTAATTCCTTAATTGCCAGGAATAAAGAAATAGGTACATAAGCTATTTCAAGAGGGTCAGAAGCCAGAGAGGAATCCAGCAATTCCCAGCTTACACAAGTGGGATGACTGCGAAAGTTCTGGTGAGTTCAAGAGCCAGGAGTAATGGAAACTGGATACCCACCTCCAACACCAACACCTTTCAGTAGTGTGTGCCCTTCATGTCATGGTCAGCACCACAGCTCAGCTCCTTCCTCCTCCCATCACCTAAGAACTTGACCTCTACCTTTGGGGCACTGCTTAAAGATATTCTGTTTGCCCATGGTCCTCTTTATTTACTTGAAGTTTGTTTTCTCCAAGGGACCATTGGAAGTAAAGAGAAAAAAAAAATCCTTTCTAGGCCACCAAAGTTCAAATACAAGAACAACACAAGCATTGCTGGCTGTCAATACGCAACTCACACACTAAAGCATATTCATTTATCTAGTAAAATTATATTAGTTCTAACACTTGCTCGGGTTCAGAGACAACTGTGCGCACAAAGGCCTTAGAGATTTGATGTGAGGAGTGACCACCAAAGATTGTTCTCAACATTCTTGTGCCTGCAAGATGTAAGGGAAACTCTTGTCAGCCACTATCCTCTATTCGACAAAGCCAACAGACACTAGAAATTTTCAAGCACATCAGAAAGAAAAACATCACACTAAGCAAAAAAGGATACAAAAGCTCCAATGATGAAAACTGGGCTGAATATATGTTTCTGGAAAGTAAACAGTGCCAAACCCATATAAGAAAATATGAAGTTCTCTGCCAGGAAGTGCAATACCTCAAAGAGCTAGGGAAAACAGAGTCACATATTAGCAACCAAGCAATAAAGCTACTTTTCAAAAACAATAGTACACAGAATACTACAGCAATACAGTGTACAAAGGGTGAAAGACAGTCTTGCCTGCTTAGTGCGACTTCTTGATTCAACTGACAAATTATTGTACGTATAATGCGCCTGGGTAATTCCACAGAAGAGGACAGCCACCACACCTGTGAACAGAATTACATGTTTATGACGTGAGCTAAACACATTTACACTCTCAAGTTCTACTAAATTTATATACCATCCTTAACCTTGAGACTTTACGGACCTTATTTTCAACTGAGTCAGATTCCAGGTTGGAATCACGAGGGAGTTGGGTGTACGAACCAAAGCAGTACTTCTAAAAGCCACACGGTGAGCTGCACCTTCAAGGGCATTATACAGAACATAGAAAACCTTTAAGCACCAACATCTTGTTTCTCCTCAGAAGGTTTCAATGAGAAAGTGGATAAAGGGCTGCTATGACACACACTACTTCTGTCTCCATATGCTGGAATCCTAAAAACTCACCAGTAAATCCACAGGCTTCTGCAAGCAAGAAAGTGCTCCAGGACATCAAGAAGAAAAGAGCTGTTTCCAGCAGGGGGAAGCAGTGCAACTTCGTAAACTTTGTCACGTTAAATCGTTTGTTAAGG
>VZRU01008637.1:225454-266898 GCA_013398155.1 Pedionomus torquatus
TATTCCAATCCTTTGACTTCTCTGCACCCAGTATTTATAAGAAACACTTTTATGCACTAACAACCAATGCTAATTGGAAAACAAAGCACTTTTAGTTCTGAAAAACATCAATTCTATCACATCAAGACAAACTTTAGAATCCAGGTCTCCCCTTGCAACAGTCTTGTGTGCTTTTGCTGCATATCCATGGCATAACTGTGTCCTCACCTCTTTGAGGTACTATCTTACTCAATGCCATGTTTCTCTGCAAAGTTCCAGCAGGGAAAGGATGTATATCTGGCAGTCCTTTAGACTGTATGTCTTGAGGTTTGGTTGGGTTTTTTTTGGGGGGGGGAAGTATTTTATTTTGGGTTTAGTGTTCTACCCCATCTTTAAATAAAGCATAAAATATATTCAGGGCTGTTCTTGACTACAGCATCCCTAAGATGAAGTAGACTTATTAGAATTGTTCTGATCAGATTTGTTGACAAGTCATTATCTACAAGCATGGTTATTTCTGTACTTTTGAGGCAAACCAAAAAACCTGCCTGCAACAAAATACATTTCCTCTCCTCATTTTGTTTTGTTTTAGAGTAAAAGCCAATTTAGAGCAGCTCAGTCTTTCAGTGGGAAGAAAAAATAATTTAATCTCCCAGATGACAGCAAAACTTGAATGTCAAACACACACTTAATTAACAGTTTATACTGATACTGAAGAAGTGAACAATCACAGAATGATACAGAGTTGGAAGTGACCTCTGGAGATCATCTAGACTGACCCCCCTGCCAAAGCAGGTCCTCTTAGAACAGGTTGCACAGGAACCTGTCCAGGTGGGTTTTGAATGTCTCCAGAGACAGAAACTCCACCAGCTCTCTGGGCAGCTTGTTCCAGTGCTCTGCCACCATTAAGGTAAAGAAGTTCCTCCTCACGTTTAGATGGAACTTATGTACAAGTTTGTGCCCATTTCCTCTTGTCCACAGATTTCAGTAGTATTAAATATAGCTCTTCACGTACTACAAAAGAGTTGTTTATATATTTACAGATTTTGGGGGGAGTTTTATTCCTCATCACTACTCTGGGAGTAGGTGAACACAGATGAGCTTGCTGTACCTGAGGTGCAGACAGCTATACAGAGCTGTACCAGAAAACACAGAAAGAAACCATGGGCTATGAGTGGTGGCAGAGAGCAATCCCTGGTCTTTCTGAAAGCTGACAACTATCACAAACTTCTCTGAAATCCAAGTGGGAGGACAGCAAGAGCACAGGAGGAACACTTGTAACAGTGAGGCAGTAGCACTCTCTCCCCTGCTCACACGAAAGCAATTGGTACCTCAAAGGACATGTTAAGGCTGCACAATCATCCACCATTGCTCTCTGTGCATAACACAGCTTCACCCAGGGATCTCTGCAGTGCTACACAATCTAGAGCTAATGGCAGCACTGCTGCTTGGGGAGTCACGGCTCAAAATGAGACAGAGATGTTAGAAGCAATGAGCAGCACCACATTTCATAAAGAAGAAACAGGTTCTGGGAGGTCTGGGCCTCACAGCAGTCGGGTAGCCAAGAAGATGCAGTGGAAACAGCCTTCTGTGGGCTATGTCACAGAATATGACTTTCACAAAAAGCCCCAGATGATTAACAGAGGTAAACAGCTGGCAGTGTTTCAATGGGAGCCTGGTTAGGATAAAGCAATCTCGAGGCTGGCTACTCACTCCCTACCCACCCTTTGTTCTTGTTGGCATTCTCTGCTGACAGGGAGAAGGGTGAGGGCACTGAAATGCATTCTCCAGCCACACCTACAGTTGCAACCCTACTTTGTCAGAAGGATGCACTCTGAATAAAAGCCCAAACTATCTATATCTCCATGATAGTTGATGTTACACCAAATATAAGACTCAGCCTTTTCTTTTGAACAGCTGTTATTCTCCACATAGCTGTTTCTCCATATAAACCATCTCTCAAACTTTTGAGGATATATTGTCACACTGAGCTAGATTATTTTTTTCCCCTCCTAAACACATCTACTTTGTAACATCATGCTTCTGAGGCAGCAATATCCACCAAAGCAACAACTAGAGCCCATCCTTCCAAAGAGCACGTGGACAATTCCACTGTCCTGCTTAACAAACCTGATTTGATTGTCCTGCTTGACAAACCTGATCTCCTTCTATGACAAAGTGACTCGCTTGGTGGATGAAGGAAAGGCTGTGGATGTTATTTACCTAGACTTTAGCAAGGCCTTTGATACAGTGTCCCACAGTATCCTTCTGGAGAAACTGGCTGCCCATGGCTTAGATGGGAACACTCTCCACTGGGTTAAAAACTGGCTGGAGGGTCGGGCCCAGAGAGTAGTGGTGAATGTAGAGTGAAGTCCAATTGGCGACTGGTCACGAGTGGTGTCCCACAGGGCTGGGTGCTGGGGCCAGTTCTCTTCAACATCTTTATCAATGATCTGGACAAGGGGATCNCCCACCTTGAGTACTGTGTCCAGTTTTGGGCCCCCGACCACAAGAAAGACATTGAGGTGCTGGAGCGGGTCCAGAGAAGGGCAACAAAGCTGGTGAGGGGTCTGGAACACAAGTCTTATGAGGAGAGGCTGAGGGAGCTGGGGTTGTTCAGTCTGAGGAAGAGGAGACTGAGGGGAGACCTACAACTACCTGAAAGGAGGCTGCAGAGAGGTGGAGGTTGGTCTCTTCTCCCAAGTTACAGATGATAGGACAAGGGGTAATGGCTTGAAGTTGTGCCAGGGGAAGTTCAGGTTAGATATTAGGAAATATTTATTTACTGAAAGGGTTGTCAGGTATTGGAATGGGGTGCCCAGGGAGGTGGTTGAGGCACCATCCCTGGAGGTGTTCAAGAGAGAAGTTGACATGGTGCTCAGGGATATGGATTAGTGTTAGATGGTGTTTTGTGTGGTGTGGTTTGGTTTTTTTTTTTCCATTGGTTGGACTAGATGATCTTAAAAGGTCCCTTCCAACCTAGGTGATTCTGTGATTCTGTAAGTTTATCCCAGGGCCTGCCTCAAGAGGCTTTCATGGATGCTGGGGAAACTGGGTACTCACAGTCACTCCACAGGAGAGGAAGAGGTTGAACCTTGTTCCTCTGAAGTTAGGCAAGAGACCTTGTCAGAACAGACCCCTCACTTCCACTCTTTTCTAGCAGCTTTGTGAATCAAGCTCTTTATTCCCCTTGTTATTATTGTAAGTAACCATACCAAAACTTTTCATTAAATCTGAAATGAAAACCTGTGCTCAGTCTGGATGAAGTGGAGGGCAAGATAAAAGTAAAAAAAAGAAAATCTTATGTCCTAGAATAATTGACCAATTCAAAGTGTTAATTCAAATAAAATTATTTTCTCTGTTTTCCTAACTTAAGCATTAAAGTAAAGAAAACTTTCTTTCTTTATTCCTTAGGCATGGCCTTGTGCTTCGCTTCATTTCAATCATGCAGATTCTGCAATTTAGAAAGAAAGAAAATGCAAAATGGCAGAGTACCTTAACTGCTATAAAAATAATCACAGGCAGCAAGGCCAAGGCAGATTGCTGAAAGCCAGATCAAATCCACATATGTTATCTGCATCATATCTGGAAAGTATTCTGTGTGTTTTCAAAGGACAAGGTGTTATAGGCTATACATAGGCTACATATACAGTTATACAGCAGGCTTTGAGCAACCTGCTCTAGTGGGAGGTGTCCCTGCCCATGGCAGGGGGGTTGGAACTCAATCTTTAAGGTCCCTTCCAACTCTAACCATTCTGTGATTATAGGTACTTCACGGCTTTGGAAGTAACAGTCTATTCACTTCATTCATGACATAAGTTATGGGTTTTAATCAGCTATAACAAGTAAAATGTGAATTTACAGTTTGATTCTACATTAAGTATTTTTCCAAATGAAAATAATTAAAATTGTATAACTGAGCAATAATTTAAGGATTTGTTTATTTGGGGTTTGTTTAAAAAAACCCAAACAATAATAATAATAATAATAATAAAAAATCCTACCAAAGAACCCACAGAACAAGTCTTCTAAACTGCCTTCCCACCCCCAGCCTTATACGTCCTCCTGAGCACAAACATTAGAAACAGCAAGAACCAATTGCTGCTTCAGAAGCATGATTTTACAAAATGGATCTGAATGCATTTCAGCTGCAATTAGTGACCAACCAGCAAGCCCCAAAACCCACAGCAACAGTATTTGATCAGCTAGAGCTGTAGATAGCTGGTAGCCTAAAAGCCAGTTGAAGAATCATAGTTCTGGGCCTGCAGAACAGTGGAACTGCAAGACCAAACATTAATGTATCACAGCACATCTTCCCCTTACACCTGAAACGTTACCACCATGCAGACACGTATCAGACAAATTTGGCACAGTGTGTCTATAACAAGATACAGTTGAGACATCACTACTTAATATGAAGAATCACAGGTTCATTGATTATTGTATAAAATATCAAATTCTACTCCTTTAGATCAGTTTTCAGAAACCTAGGAAGATCAAAGCAATCAATGTACAAACTTACTAGCAGAAAGAGCCCTGTGGGGTCAGAAATAGCTATTAATGATTTTGCTGACAACAGAATCAAACACCAATTATCATATGAGATGTATTTCAAGCCTAATAATAAAACCTATTTTTTTAGTTTCCTAAAAAGAAATGGAACACCAGGACATGACCATTTAGGGCTTCCCCTTAGCCTGCAGTACGCAGCAACATCACCAAGTTTTTGAGTGTGGCCTCAGTTATATTGGAAAAAGGGTATTTTCTGTGTGTACCCGTATGCCTTTCTATAGGCAAAGATTACATAAATACTGATCACATCTTCACGCTCAGATTAAAACAAGCTAGTGTCAATGTTTCTATAGCTGGAAGCAGGTGAGCCCTGTTTAGTACCTGAAGGTAGCACCAAGTCTGGAAAAGCTAAATGTGAAAAAGGATATCAGAGCTGTCACAACACCCGTCACTGCTCCCATCATGAAAGAACCACTGAATATTCCCAGGAAAACGCCAACAGACTTGAAAAATGCTGCTGCGTCAAAAGCATGGGTATTTTCACCTGTTGGCTGGTAGGCAACTATAGACCTAGAGAAAAGAAAAAAAAAATTAGAAGTGGCACTGCAAAAGTTTTATTCTGTAACAGCAAAACCTGAGCAACAGAGAGGACAATCTCATACTGAAGGTAAATTTGTGTTTCTGGTATATGTATGCATGAGGGACCTTGTCAAATGTTTGCAGTGTTTATTAATCCAGTTCAAGACAATTTGTTTAAATTTAAAATAACATTTCTCAGGGGAAAAAAAAAAAAAAAACAAAAAAAAACCAAAAAAAAAAAACACAAACACACACATTTATTTTAGACAAATAGCAAAAGAAATTAAGTAGAAATTCAGGTAGTTACTTACGAAGATAATACAATGGCGACAGCATCATTCAACACGCTTTCCCCAAACAGAAGGGCATAGAGATCGACATCAGCATGCAGCTCATTAAATATTGCTAGCACGGTAACTACAGAAAGAAAAGAGAAAAAACACACTGGCTGACTTCAGGAATGACTCCATGAGCTGACAGCAGACTTTCCAGTTTGCCTAAAGCAACAGAACCCAGGAATTTAAGTACAGGATCAAAATGAAACTGGGAAACAGACTAGGAGTGTTTATCTACAGGTAAGCAATTCCACCATCAGTTTTAGGGTAGGAGGTGGCTATGTTGTCATCCTATCTGCTGTGTTTACAGGAAATGTATTGATCCCCCATGATAGGAGCATGAAGCAGACAAAGCACTTCCACTAAAGCCCTGATATTTTTAGTAGAACAAGTTCCATATAAGATAATCAACAAAAGGTTGTGCAGTTCTTGCTACTTTTAAAGGCTGCACGGGTTGTTGCTTTATTATTTGAGCCATCGTAAAACGGTGCTAATGATCTTAAGTGTTCCCCAAAGCATACACCATGCCACAGGAGTGTGCATTTGCACAGAATTTGAAAAGGGCAAGACTGCTAAATATTCATAACCATCCTTTCAAGAAACTTCAGTCTTAAAGATCATGATCTTCGAGATGTTCCCATATATGAACATTCAAAAAAAATCACATGGTGATTTTTTGCATAAATTGTGCTTGGCTCAATCACAGGACCTACTTCCCATTTTCACACAAATACCTACTGAGCACCTCAGATTAACTCTTTTAAATGTCAAGCTTCATACTTCACCACTCCCTACCCAGCCCCTGACACACACCAGCTCTCCAGACTGACCTGTCAAGCAGAAACATCTATGTGAGCCTAAGTGCATTCTTCTGCCTAAACTTGCAAAACATGAACTTCGTTTGAAGGAAGAAAATAAAAAAAATCTCCACACCTAAAGAGCCTAAAAGCCTCAAATATTGCTCCTAAATTATCCTCCAAGCATTACAGCTAAAGAAGGAATCTCTGCTATCCAGACAATGTAATAATTTCATCCATTTGCAGTGTTAAACTTGATGCACACTAAAAAAAAGCCTACCGAGGAAAAAAAAAATTAAGAGTATTTGAACAGGAAAATTACTTTTCCCCAAACAGACCATCACGTCATACCAGTCCAGCACCAAACTGACAGAACAGCTTTCACAACACCCAGAATTTGCATGTGTTTCAGAGAAGAGGATCAGAGATACCAGCATAACATAACTGAAAGTAAAGTGTGGTTAATACTTCCACGCTACGCAGCCAACAATCTTAGCAATAGGATTATTTTAGAAGGTTATTAAAAAGTGTTCAGCAAGCTACCTGGATCAGTGGCAGATATTATTGCTCCAAAGAGGAGGCAGTCCGTATAATAGAATTTATCAGACAGCTGACCCACCAGCTTCATTAGTTTCACAACCCCATACATGAGATTCCTGAAGAGAGAGAGGATAAAATAATCCAAGTCAAACAAGGTGGTGCATTTCAGACAGGCAAAGGAAAAGCACAAGCAACAATATCTCAGGTGGGCTTGGTTACGCTACAGCTCTGTGGATCACTGCCACAGTTTAACACTAAACTCTCAAAACTAATTTCCCCCTTCTCCCTATGAGCTCAGTCAAGTGATACATCATCTAGAACATATCATTTAAAATCAGCAAGCAAAGCATGAAAATCATTCACACAACTAATACACAGAATCTGCAGGTTATTTCCTTTTCCCACCAAAGGGAACATTTTCCTGCTCAAAATTCCCCTCTATATTGCTTCTCCCAATGCTGTGCATAGGCCAAAAAACTCTGAGCTAAGAATAGCCTTCAAAGTATTTCTCTAGTGAAATCCTTTGAGAAAAACCAAGGTCACCTATGTAATTCAGGATTTCTGTATTTCAGAATATCCATACACAGTAATATTAGCAGCAGAAGAGATTGTACACGTGTAAACCAATGTGACCAGCTATCTCAAACTAAACGTGAGTGTATGTATCCACACAACATTTTATATAGACGTATATATATATGAACACATACGCAGAGAGAGACAGAGCATGTGCACACATGTGGGCAGCCAAAGGGGCAGCTCAGCGTTTGATAGCTGCAATGTTATTACGAAGAGTGCCCACAATCCAAGTTGAAGTCAATTCCAGTAAGTCTAATGAGGTTTTGTTTGGCTTGTGCCACTACTTCAAAAACTCAACGCTGCTCTTTAGCTCTATGGACTTGTCAAGCTAGTCAAACTTGACAATATCATTGCAAGGGACAGTACTGTCTGGAAGTGGGATAAAATGCGAGTGTAACTGTTGCTGAGATTTGTCTGTATGATACACAAATAAAATCCTCTAACAAACAAATCGCAAAACTGAGCCAATCTGGAAGACTCAACATACACTTTATCAACTTAGACTTCAGTATAGAAAGGAACTGATATCACAGAGTTCACTTACCCAATAATAAAACAAGAGACTGCTGTTCCCAAAAATGCATAAGCCAAAATGGACCCCAAATTCCTGAAAAAGTGCCTCTGCATAGGAAAAACAATTTTATGTATTTATTTTAAACAAGTTATATCACCTGTTCAAAAGCATACAGTGCAATACTAAACTAGCATTAATTCACTGAAACATCCCTCAGTTTCAGAGAAAAGCTTACATTACTCTGATGTAAATTCTATCCGGCTTCAATAAATTGAATAAACCAAATCTGAACCATGTATAAAATCCTACATGGAGCTTATTGACAGGAAAGTTTCTACACAGATCTCTCTTCATAAAATATCTAAGAGTTAGCTGCAAAACTGAAAATCTGCACCATTTCATGGTACCAGAGTGAGAACAGAATCTGTGCCCTTCTGCCATTCAAGGTCTGGCACATTCCCACTGGGGTTCAGGCTTGGGTCCATTTCTCAGCATATCTGACTGCGTTTTGGATATTTGAGATGGACCAGAACAATTCATAGCAGGACATCTACTTTAAATGACACTGACATTAACCTCTGGTAAAGTTCAAAGGAAAACAAATAGAGCTTAATGTGTTTATATTAAAGAGCACACGTATTTTCTCTTAAAGCAATATGATCTAACCATCTACAGAGGAAATGAAATTTTTCTTACTGCCATAAAAAAAAAAATAAAAATGCTTGAAATGGAGACTGCGCTCCAGAACAAATCAGCAGTCTCACATTAAAAAAACAAACTATTCTCAGAAATGATTACACTTACTTTCTTCAGGCTATAACCAGCATGAAAAATAATAGGAGGCAACAGAATGTTGAAAAAAACTTCAGGGTCAAATGTTACCTACAAAATAAAACATGATACTTCAATTAGAAACAGACATATACAAATTATTAGGTCTTTTCCCTTTTTCATTTTCTGACAACAACTACTTTTGATTGTTGAAATAACTAAGTTGACCCTCCAAAATACTAGCCAGCTCTGTACCCACGCAGCAGTGAAAAACTGTAGCTCTTTTTGGTAAACAGTACCAGTGATAATCTTGCAGCAGTACCAAACAGAGTCTCCAGTTTTAAATTAAAAGATTCTCATAGAAGTGACGCTGGAGAAGGTAACTCTTCTTGTGGTTCATGAGGTCAACAAGGTCAAGTGCAAGGTCCTGCATGTTGGTTGGGACAACCCCCAGTATCAATACAGGCTGAGGGATGAAGGGGTTGAAAGCAGCCCTGAGGAGAAGGACTTGGGGGTTCTGATAGATGAAGAATTGGACATGAACTGGCAATGTGCACTGGCAGCCCAGAAAGCCAACTGCATCCTGGGCTGCATCAAACACAGCATGGCCAGCAAGTCAAAGGAGGTGACTGCCTTTTTACTCCATCTCATGAGACTCCCCCTGAAGTACTGTGTCCAGCTTTAGAGCCCTCAACATAGAAAAGACATGGACCCGTTGGAACAGGTCCAGGAGAGGGCCACAAAGATGATCAGAGGGCTGGAGCACCTCTCCTATGAGGACAGGCTGAGGGAGCTGGAGTTGTTCAGCTTGGAGAAGGCTCTGGTGAGACCTTATGGTGGCCCTTCAGTACTTAAAAGGGGGTTTATGAGAAAGGTCAGGACATATTCTTTAGCAGGGCTTGTTGGATAGGATAAAGGGCAACAGCTTTAAACTAAAAGAGGGTAGATTCAGGGTAGATATAAGGAAGAAGTTTTTTTCACAATGATGGTGGTGAAACACTGGAAGAGATTGTCCAGAGATGTGGTAGATGTTCCACCCCTGGAAACATTAGAGTTCTGGTGGGACAGGGTTCTGAGCAACCTGATCTAGTTGCTCAGTGCAGGAGGGGTTGGACTAGCCGACCTTTAAAGTTCCCTTCCAGCCCAAAGTATTCTGGTATTCTGTGATTCTATGGTATTCACCTATCTGCAGGTGAAATGCTGTTTTAGCTTATGTTTTTTCCAAGTCTAGCCACCACAGTTATTGTAAGACAATCAAGTCAGATACAAGACTAGTTTTCAGGAGCTGGGAATATACATCACTTCCGTGTATTTCAGTAGAAGCTCCAGATATCCATGAAAGACTGCACAGCAATAAGGAATGAAAAACAACATTTGAAGTCCAAACAGAAGACCTGCATACACATGAGACTAACCAGGATCTTTTCATCCCTTGCCTAAGCACAGGTTGGAAGACAAGTGTGCATTCCCAGAATAGGATTAATTTCAGCTAACTTTAAATATCTCCAGCAGACAGGTACATACAGACACCTAAGCTCTCTTCATAGTTGGCAGAAAAGAAGTATTTTTCGGTTACAAGCCTTAAAGTCTCAATCCTATACTTCGAAGTCCAGCTTTCATACAAACAAAAGGTGGTTAATTTCTGATACTAAATAGAATAAGCCAAACGGCAGATCTGAGTAACACTTCATAGATGGATTTCACTTCCCATCGCAGACTGTCTCATTTGGTGGATGATAGGGATCTAATCTGACATTTCCTGACAATAAACAGATTAAAAAACCCTAGGAAAAAAAAACCACTAAGAAACAATCAGTTTTCACTATGAAATAATCATTTGCCTTATATTGTATTATACAAAGCAGCATCAGGGTTTTTTTTTGTTCAGCTGGCCTTCAAACAACAATCAAGGGCTTTAGGAAAGTACTGCATACATGCAACAGGGTACAGTTTCACTGACAGCGATATAATACAGAAGGTGCTTTTGAATTAAGCATTGAAGTGCTGTTACTATCGGGAATACAGACACTTGACACCACCTGACATTCAAATGGGATGGAGAGGGGAGGAGGGAAAGGAGCACAGACGGAGAAACACTGGAAATGGTCTAACCTCACCTTTCGCAACATGTCATTTTGCTCCACGTTGTGGATCTTCCCAGGGCTTATTTCCCCTTTGAGCGTATACTCAAAGAACTTCCCACTGACATTGACCAGCAGGGTTGTAAACGGCCTGTCCTCCTGCGAGCAGCTGAATGGCTTGTCGTGGCCACTGGTAGAGGGAGTCCCATATCTCAAGATCACCCCAACTATGAGTCCTGGAAGAGAGTTAAAAAAATAAAAATCCATGAGGCTGATTTGCTACTCCCATACCTAATTTTCTGGTTTCAAAAAATCTCCCACGAGCCTTACAAGTACACACAAGTATACTTGTGTATATATATATATTTCTATATATATATATACACTTGTGCATGATAAACACTTTGCAGCAAATTGTTACCTGTAGCTTCCTGCAGAGGGAGAGAGGCCCTGAGCACATCAAAGCTACCAATGAATTTACAAAATGTGGTATGTGCCTGAATGACAAACAAAATACTCCATCCCAATGTATTGTCTTCCTCATCTTCATTCAACCTCAAACGTGCAAACCCCGAGCTGCGCAAGAGGCTAAACACTAGGACACGTCACATACATTTCACCTGCCTAAGGACAGAACTGAGTAGGATATACCGTTGTTACCAAATAATGACTGCTGAAAACATGTGGCCATAATGGAGTTGGTAACAGTGATGTTTGCTGTAGTATTTTACAGATGCAGCAAGGATGCGTATTTTTTTTGCCTGGCAATCCTAAGCAATCAAACAATGCTTGCTGTACAGTCTCCCGTGTACTCTGCCAACTTCAGAACTAAAATTTGGATGACAGGCACAAAGAAGCCAGCTACAGGTCTTTTGCAAGACTTTTCCACATTTCACACACACACAAAAAAAAAAAAAAAAAAAAGGTAAAAATGAGCAGTGATAAGAGACACAAGATTCAGGAATATAAGAATTACTCAGATAGCCTAGATAAAATCCAACCAGCAAACACTACCAATAAGGGATGTATCAAACACCAAACACAGTGACAAAAAAAATAACTTGTAACCTAATGGAAGGGACATGCGGGGAGGCTGGAGAAGCACAGTGTGGAACACTGCTCCTTTTTCAAGGGACTAAGAAAAGAAAAAGATTCCAGTTCTGCAGAGAGAAGGTATAAGAACAGTCAAAGTGATTTGGGTCTGGTAAGTAAACAAATTGATACGCACTTATTAAAGGCTCCCCTGTTGCCTTAGGATGATCTATGATGTAATCCTTGTTCTAGACAACTGCAAGATGAAGATGGATGTTTGATCCTTTTGTTGACAAGTCAGTAGTCAATGCTGGTTTTGCTCCCTGTGACCCTCACTACGTATCCATAGCTCTGTTTCCCCAGATGGCAAATAAAGTTGACAGGTAATAACCAGAGAATAAACGAAGTATAACAAATAATAATAATAATAATAAAAAAAAAACAAACACCAAAAAACAACAACACCCCCCCCCAAACAAAAACAAAAACAAAAAAACCACCCACCCACAAAAAAAAAAAAAAAAAAAAAAAACCACCCAACAAAAATCACCAAAAAAAAATTCCATTCTCATCTTTATGGCATAAAGAGTAACCACACTGTACCCCCAAAAAGCCAACAAAAACAGAATGTGCCTCATTCTCTTCAAATTCAGGGAGTGAAAAAACAGTAGCTGTGACACTAGTGGGCAGCTTACCTCCAGCCCTTTTTCTCTATGCTTAAGAAAACACAGCAGCAACAAAATCATTAAAAAGTAACTGGAAGATTAAGTTACATTTTATTTAGTAAAGGGAAGTGCAAACTCAAAGAATACACAGGGGAAAAAAATCCCTCAGAATGATAAAGCTACTTACTGAAATTTCAAATGCTGACAGTTTAAATACAGGGGTTTACAGAAGCATGCTTCTAACAACCCTGGAACGTTTTACGGGCTACGTATGATGGATGCGGCAGAAACTCAGCTTTGCACAAAGTGACAAGTTAGGGCCAGTCACCTCCGAGCCACCTGAGCTACCAATTATAGCTGGAGACATCTTTACCAGCCAGGCAAGCAGCCAAAGCCTCCTGCTGCTCTTACCCGCCTCACACCTAGGAAGAGCTGGGCTCACAGGATATATCAGGAAGATTGTCAGTGTAAAAACTGGAACTGATCAGCACCAGCCAGAAATCCTGTAGTAAACCAGAAGCCAGAATGAAAATTGTACAGATGAGCTTATGCGTAGCAGTGGCACAAAGCCAGATCTATACTGCTAAAGTGCAAATAGAGAGGGGGACACACACAGACGTAATAGCTTCTTCAGCCTGGAGACCATCCTTCAGTGAATTCATTACAAAAGCAGATGGGAAACCCTCATTGCTATTGCATTAGCAAGATGGACTGGAGAGCAGGTTGTGATTGCATTATACAACTGAACATCATCCACTCATCCTTCCCACCCCCCCAATAGAATATACCATTTATTTTAAAATAAGTTTTGAAGATATGTTAATTATATTAATAATTGATAGCCGATGCTGGAACTGAAACATCCTTTAACCCTCAGTGTGCCATGGCCCAGCTAACACAGCTACAGGGAAATACCCTATTTTCTTATACCTTCTACCAATAAAATACCAAACTGGATGACATTTGCACCAAGCATCACACCAATTAGGAACACCTGATGCCTGCTGCCAGGCTTCTGTCTCACAGCAGATGCAGCTGGGACCAGGGTGGGCAGTGCAAAGGCAGGAGGCCAGCAGATGCAGCTGGTCAAGACAAGGCGCAGTTGACCAGCTAAAGCTACACAGGGCTCAGTCATCAAAGTAAGTAGGTGTGAAAATAGAAAGGGCCAAAGAAACCACACTAACACCACAGACAGCTTCATTAGCATAAGGTACTAAGCACTTGGTAGTCCAAAAGATAAGTTAAGAGGGGAGGGTTCCTACTAAAAAGGTACAGGCATACTTCTATATTTATCCTACAGGCCCAAAATAACACATTTTGGACATTAAAGTGAAATGGGTCATCTGGACACATTTGACCAAGATATGAGCTTCAGAATTCCTGGAATCATTAATACTTTTACCAAAAAAAAAAAAAAAAAAAAAAAAAAAACCAACAAAACAAAACCCCACAACACCCCAAAACAAAACAAAAATAACCCAAAAACTGTATGGAAACCACATGGAAGTATTTTCAGTTTTCTAATGAACATCAAGTCTTTTTACAGACTAAAAAGTTAGGACCACTAATCCAGCACTGTTTTTTTACTGCAAGAATGGAAAAAAAGCTAGAAATGGGCTATTAATACTTCCACATTTGAGAATAGCCTTACTTTCAAAGTTTTGGGTTGCAGTAACTGCTGCAAGGGCAAGTTTACATCACTATCCTTGCTCAAAGACTCTCAGGAATCTCAAAAATTAATACTTCATGCCCCATATCCATGACTTCCATTCTCACTTTTAACAGAGAAAGTATTTATGCCAGTATCTTGCTTGCACGATGATGATCACACAGCTGGTACACAAAGAACATCTTACTGAAAACGAAGCATTAACAAGCCGGGAATGTTTTTTTTCCCTTTTAAAACAAGTCACTATTGATAGTAAACATAATAAACATTGGACTACAGACATAGTTAATACTGATCTAACAATACAGCATTGAAAATGGCATATTTACTTTTGGTTTTGTTTAAGCACAGAAGTCACTGAAGTGAGAACATGAATTCAAAGAGGCATGCGTGAGCACCTGTCTCTGGTCAGGGCCATGCTCTGCATGGTTGCCAGCCCAGTTTTCTGCTGAAGAAGCCAGACCTGAGGCTTCAGGGAGCTTCAGGAGGCAGCAGGAACCAGCAGTATTCACACCCCAGCACACACAGTTCAAGCAGCGAATTCAAACTGTGAATCTGTGGACTGGATCAATCAGTGAACTCAAACCTCTTTAGATACCATTTCTTTCATGTGTGCCTGATAAAGAGCCAGGTACGGATTACTGCGGGTCCTTCCCTAGGCACTGCAGTTTGCAGCAACCGCATTTCAGCCTGAAGGAGACTTGGCAAGGTCTTATGGCTGTTTGCAGCTGCCTATTGGGAAAACAGAAAAGAGAGGGACAGACTCTTTGGAGAAGTGCGCGGTGATTCACCGATTAAGACTAAAGGCAACAAGCTTGTTGCAATGCAGGGGGCAAAATAATTAAGGTTTGGGTTTGTTTTCTAAACAAAAAAAAGTGGCTAAGCACCAGAATAGACTGTCCACAAAGGCTGTATGATCTCCATCCTTGTACACAGCCAATACTCCAGTGAATATGGCCCCAAGGGACTCAAGCTGTGAGAGTCAGCTGAGAGCAGAGGGCTGGACAAGACTACCCTCCAGAGGTCCTTTTCAGCCTGGGTTATTCTGTGATTCATACTCTTTCCCACTAATATCTGAACCCTTCAGACAGCTACGTTATGGTGCAAACGTTTCTTCAAAAGCAACTTTATTGCTTCCTGGGCTGGTCTTGGAGCCTACTGTTGCTTTGGAGCTGATTGGAATTTTTGGTGGTGTTTAAATGGCAGGCTGCACTGCTGACTAAAGCTAAGTCAGAGGAGACGTAAAGTCTGATCACAAGAGGTGATGTGATCCAGCAGACCAGGAAGGGGATGCTTCTACTTCCCCAATTTGCCCTGAGTTAGCTCCTCACCCTGGGCTGCAACTCACCATCTGGGAAGTGGACAGTAGAGGTGGACCAGGGCGTTTTCAACCACTGCTAATGCCTTGTAAATAGAGGGAGAAAAAGCAGCACCTTCTGAAAGCAGCACTACAGCACACTATTTCCTAAACTGGCACACTGGGCAGCACAGTGAGAGGACTGGACTCAGTCCCACCTCAGCACACAGCTTATTCCCACTTCCTGCATCCCACATAGAGGCAGAACAGTGTATTTTGGTTACTTGTACACCTTGTGGTACTAGGTGATGGCGAGTAAAATACCTGTTTGCTTTTGAAAAACCACAAAGAACACATAGAAAAGATTTCTTACACTTGAAATTTCAGGTTTTTTGATTTCCTCCTTACTCTCCAAAAAGACCTTTTTACCAGCGTGAAGACAAAGAAACAGAGATGAAGAAAAACTTAGCAAAAAGGATAAAAAAAAAAAAAAGCCCTGTAAGTATTTGCAAGGCAAAAGACTAAATATTACACAGTATTTACCACACAACTTGTTTTACCAGAGGATGTTTGTGTGCATCAAGATATCACAGTTGGAAAGTTTTACTTTAAATAGCCTGAAACGTCAATGGAGAAAGTATTTTTTCTAGTACAGGGTCAACCTTTGAACCTTACAATCCACACCTTTGGTCACTTATACAGTGATTTTTGAGGCAGTTTCAACAGTTCTTACAAAGTAATTCAAGCATTTTTTCTCATCCAGAAATAAGCTGGTAATGTCTCACATTTTAAAACAAAACAAAACCACAGATCAAACATTATATGCCACTTCCAGCAACAGTAGCAACCCACTCTCTATACCTTCTTGCTATTCACTGTGCTGTCTCATATGGGAGTGCGCAGAATACTGCTATACAACGCCCTGAAGAAGTCTTAGGCAAGTGACTGCAGAGCTCCAGATCTTGCTTAGGGTCTCCCACTCAGCCTCACTGATCCATTAGATGTTTTCTTAATGGTGCAATGTTGCCAACATGGTATTCATCAGCCTGTCACCTTGCTGCGGAAGATGAAAGACTTGAAAAACAAGAAGCAGAAGCCTGTTTTGAAACTAACTCTCATCTTTGGCAGTTTATGTTCAGCAGTGCAACCATAAGACAAGTCCTCATCACATTTCAGTAAAGAGAAAAAAAATAATTAAAAAAACAACCCCAAAACCCAAAAAAGTTTTCATCAGAGAATGGAGGCAGGCAGAAGCATAGAATTGTCTAATTTATAAGGGACTATTCAGATCAGAGTTCAGCCATCAACCTGACACTGACAAAAGCCACCACTAAACCATATTGCTAAGCACTACATCTACCTGTCTTTTAAGTACCTCCAGAGATGGTAATACCACCACTTCCCTGGGCAGCCCGTTCCAATGCTTGATAACCCTTTGGTGTAAACATTTTTCCTAATACCTATTCTAAACCTCCCCTGGCACAACTTGAGGCCATCTCCTCTTGTCTTGACACATGATGCCAGCTCTTAAAGTCCAAATGAAATTTTGGGGATATCCAAAACCCGAAATGGTGAATAACAGGTTCAAGGTCATGCTTTGTCATTGCCTTAGGGCTATTTTAGATAAGGAAGTTAAAAGAGTGAACAAGCTGGTAGTTCTTCTGTGTAGGCAAGCATAGCAGTATGATATCAATGGTATCTTTGTAAAAAGCATTTTCTTCACTTTTTAAATAAGCCAAACAAAACATAGTTTTGAATTTAAGTAAACAGATTACTAAAAAAAGTAGTTATTTGGACTGTGCAGAACTTAACATCAAATTAACTTGCTGGCTCTGCGCTGCCAGATACGCGTGCACCATGCACATCCTTGTCTTCCCGCAAGCCCTAGGTTGCAAAAAAACCCACAAGAGTGTCTGTGGCAGTCAAAAATGCCTTCTGACTAACTGCTGCTCTGTTTTTCCCTAGGGGAACTAATTATTTTTCAGGTTGTATCATGTTAGTGTAATACACATTCATATGTATAGTGAGATGGTCAAAAAAAAGTTCACGAGCTATAGAAGCAGGCAAATATGCTTTATTCTGTAACACACTTTTATTGATTAAGGGGTTAAAGAACAGGTTTAAGGTAGAAAAAAAAAGTGATTTAAAAATACAACTATTGGGAGATTTAAAAAGAAGGCTGCTGTGGAATTTCAATAGTTAATGTTGAAGAATTATTATGTTTTACTTATAGCTTCACATTTGCATAGGAGTTACAACTACAGAAAAATTAGTTTGTTCCAAAGATAGCAACCACAGAAACATGATCATAAAAATGTGGCCAAAACGACAGCCAGTAAGAAAAATTGCTCCTTGTATTCTCTCTTAGAATCTAATAATCCAGAAAAGAGAGACTTGGAAAAAAAAAAGAAAAACCTAAAACCCCACAACAAACCACAACACCATATGATATAGTGAACAGCCTAAACTGAAAGCTCAGCCTGGAAGAAGCTGCTGTCCTGCGGTAAGAGCATGTGGCCTCTGGTCCAAGCACAGGACTGTGAGTCAAGGCTCCTGACCCAATTCCCAACTTTAGCAGTGACTCAGTAGAAGAGCTTAGACAAGCCACAGAAGACAATTTAAAGAGACACTCTCAGCCTGGAAATCAGATACTACAGTTATAAAAGGCACAGCTATTTGTCAGAGATTACACAGAAGCTTGCAGTCTGCAGCTAATCTCAACTCTCCTTGCTTACGTGTTTTCAAGGTCATCTACCGCATAACCATTGTTTAATGCAACGCAGATTTAACAAAGCACTTGCTCTTAAGTATTTTATATGTAATATTTACAAAGATTCTTTATACTTTCAAAAATATAAGTATTCCTCCTTAGCTATAAAACCCAAAGCAGCGTAAGCCATACACATACTAATGCCACACAGGTTCATAGAGGCACGAGCAGTAGTGAGCAACCACAACGACACTACTAGCCTCTGCTCCACCACAGTTCCCTCTCCTTACCCTACACAGAAGTGACTCCCTAACAGGGCACCAACTGTAACTGGTCCCAGTCCCCTCCAGCAGGAGCAGAGGTGAAACATTTCTTTCAAAATAGTCTTTTTTTGGAAAAAAACTCAGAGGAGTATTTTTGAGAGAGGACAGGCACTAGAGAAGAACAAATGGCAGGAGCAGCAGCAGCTCCACGGTGTATATAATAGAATACTTCCTATTTAATTGTTATATTTTGTTACTGCTTTTTTTTCCCCTCATTTGCATATGGATGCTAGAAATGCTTAACACATCTCAAACAGGAGGCCACAAGGTTCTCAGAGTCCAAAAAAAAGNGAGCAGCAGCAGCTCCACGGTGTATATAATAGAATACTTCCTATTTAATTGTTATATTTTGTTACTGCTTTTTTTTCCCTCATTTGCATATGGATGCTAGAAATGCTTAACACATCTCAAACAGGAGGCCACAAGGTTCTCAGAGTCCAAAAAAAAAGAATCACATCAAGCTGTTCGTTACAAAAAGCTTTGCAGTAATATCACCTGGCTCAGGCATTAGCAAGAAATGAAGCTTCTCAGTTTAAAAAAAAAAAGCCCAGACAATAATTATTCCCCTCCCTTACCTCCCCCCAAAACGTGCTGCAGAACTTCAGCAGAAGGAGTTATTAATCTGTCATTGCAAGGAGTCAGGCTTCAATCTGCATCCCAATTGAAACTCATTAGGCAGCAGCAATCTCTTCGCTGACACTGTCATTTAATGTTGAAGGTTTGACATAAGGAGAGGATGAAGGGGGAAGGGGCAATAAATGCATCCAACTCAACGTGGCTTTGGGTTCAAAGACCCCACAATAGCTACAAGGAGAGCTGTTGACTATAGATAAGCCTGTTCGCTTGCTAGAAGGAGTTCTGCATCCCAGCCTCAGGCCTTTGAGGAATATTTAAAGTGATGGATATGCACGGAGAACTTTATCCTCAAAAACATTTCTGGGAGCTTCTAATTAGAAAAGGGCCACAAGCAAAGCATTAGGAAGAAAAGAACAAGAAGAAGTCTGAGCAAGGTTAATGAACTTAAGTCTTCATCAGAGAGGTTTTTAGCTGTCTCAAGGAGAACTTCCCAGTACTTGTCTCTTCCCAAGGGTCTTTGAGCCAATCCCCAACTACTTACTAACAGCACAACCTCACACCTGTAAGGACAGATAAAGGTTTCAAGATGTCTGAATTTTCAAGAAAACCTTTTCTTGCCGAGGCAAGCCCCATGCTTGGTAGCTGTGGGCAGAAGGCCAACCAACACTTGTAAACAAGATGGTTTGTGTGGCTTACAGGGAGATGCATCAACCTCAAAGACAGACATGGCAGCAAGATAACAACTCTGGCTTCCTGCGATCATTATGTCTGACCACAAAAATCTCGTTATTGCAACTCCAAACACACACAGGTTTGACAGAAGATCTAGCCCATCTCACCAGGGCAACTTGCTGCTTACAGATGTCTCCCAAAGCAGAGCTGAGAAGCCACGTGTTCCCACTGTTTCACCTCTCTGGACGTCTGCTCTGAGCACGGACACTTTGGTGGGCATGGCCCTCCCACAAAAACACCACAATTCTCAAGCCCACTCTACAGCTGTTCAGCCCACTGACATAGCTACTCTGACACCCATCTCATTTTACATGCTAGGAACCAAAAAGAGCCAAGAAATACTCTTTGAGGACCTTACAGGCAGCTGAACAAAGGAAAAAGGAATCGGCAACTAATTGTCCAAGACAGCTTTTTCTGCTTTCATATGTAGTGTAAAATTTAAGCAATTGTTTTAGCACTAACTGCAGAAGCCAGGAAAATGACTGCTGCCACAGTCTGGGGTGTATGAGCAGTTTCATGACACTTGTATCTTCCTGACTGATTCCCGTGAGCTAGAGAGGAAGAACACAGACTGCACTTCAAGCTGCAACAAGAAAAGCCAGCCAAAAGCTCAGCCTCCTCACAAGCAGCTCATTGTCCAGAGGTCCCACAGCTGCAGTTCCCAACCTCCTACACAGCCTGTTATCACCCTCCCGCTTCTTCCCTCCTAAACTAAAGGTACAAGCTTTACTCACCCTACAGTTCCCAGTCACAACCTTCTTGCTCTGCCTCCACTACAGACTGATGCCTCCTTATCTGCTCCTGACAGATCTCAGGTGCTGCTCTGGCCTGACATTTTTGCCATCCCTTTGTAGCATCACTAGTGCCAGCATGGTACCCAAGCAATCATATCTGCTCCATCTTTCCTCTGCATCCTACCTCAACTCTAACCCCAGCACATCTCACTAGTGCCACAGATGTGGTTGTGAATCTATGATTTCATGTCCCCTCCTAATTCAAAGGTGCCAGCTGAGTTCTAGTAACTACAGATTTATTAGAGATAAAGAACGGTCAATCTCTGCTGCGTGGAAAAGGCTGACCCACTGAACCACAGGGGCTTACTGCAAAACCCCTTGCCCTTGGCAGGACACAAAGAAGCAAGGAGTAAAATGCCTTTCCAAAGGCTGATCTCTCATGAGCAGAGCCACTTTGCACCCCATGAGATTGCTCTGATCCTAGCCATTTTAACTGCATAAGCTATTTTATACTGTCATTTGGCTATTTGTTCCTCTCCCCTGCATACTCTTTCAAACAAACATAACCCCAAAAACAAACATAAGAGATTGTCAGATGGAACCAGCAGGTCCCCCGTCGTGTTCCCCCGTCCCCCCCNACTAAGATCTTGATTTTGGACATATGCAAAATAATCACTATAGAGCAATTCTTGCACCCCAAGGTGGGTGGGTACCCTTTCAGGAAGACACCAAACCAAAAGGCGGCTCTTTCTGTTTCACTCTCTTCACAATATGGCACTTTGAGGGCTGCTTCAGATAAACATCACGTAATGAGAAACAACTAAGGAAGTTGGGAGAGTACTTCAGCGATGCTAATTAATCCAAGGGGTTAACTGTGTCCAACTACACAATGGGTTAATTATATCTAACTAGGTATGTATGAAAACTGAAAACCTGGGAACTTACACATCTGCCGTCAGAAACTTGACACCCACTTCCCATTAAACTAGAGGACAGGGGACAGACTCACATCCACACATGTGAGGTAGAACAGAGAGTCAGCAGGCCATGAAACCAAGCACTGCTGCTCACCATGCACATCCTTTACTTAAACTCACGTATGCAAAAATGGTAATCAGCCACACCACTTCTCAGATGTCACCTTTTGTTTTTACTTTTCCATTTAGATTTTTCAAGTGAAATACCACATCAGTTAATTCTAGCTTCTCTTCACTTGCACTTCTGCAAAGATACTCTTTCGTTAGACTGAGACAACGCTTGACAGAGTAATACAAGTGCCAGCGACAACAGCATGATATAATGCATTTTGTCTACCTTTTAACCGCCATCCTACAGCACAAAAAGTACCTCATTTAATAGCAATGTGGCTGTTAGGGCTCTGGTATCAGATAAATAGCTCAAGCTAACACAAAGACCAAAGAAGATTGGTTTGTGTAGATAACAGGTTACACCACCCTGCAGTTAAGTACTGAAACAATCTACATTTATCAGCTTTGCTCATCAAGAGAGAGCTACCCTTACAGAACACACAAGACTTTAACTTTTAAAAATATAAAGCTTGTTGTAAACACTGGCACTATTGCTTTTGGACAGTGTGGTTAAGAGATGGATGATTATCTAGATGCTTGGAAAAACACCTCTTGAAACTTTAAGAAATACTTAATCTGAGATTTGTTACCACAGGCATTTGCAGGTTAACCGGCAGTGTATATGTATGCTTATCAAGAACCTCACAGCACACAATTGAATCTGTAGTCATAAAGACTGCAGACTTACTTCAGCAGAGGTAAATGATCTAGGGCAACTCATTGCAAGCTTCTATTCTACCTCTACTGGGTTTAGTTTTGGTACCACTACACTGTGTACTTTGACATTTTGGGAAGCCTTTTGGACAAGCGAATAGCTCTTGTCCAGAGCCAGCAGAAAACAGTAGTCACTTGACTTCTTCTAAGCAGCTAAGCTTACAAGCCAAGAAGAGAAACTACTCAGAGCCTAGTCTTGCCTGTTTCTTCCATTACTGCTCTAAGCTACCAGTTGGAAGATAAATAGCTTTTCCTTTAATCCCACTGCTTGAAGCTTCCAGCCCAGCAGAGCATTTTCAGCCACACATGATACTTCCTACATCCCAGAAGCCATATCCTAATATGTCTCAAACTATTAGAGTTGAGTTCACTGACACCCCCCCATAGGCAGACACCGAATCTCCTTCATGCAATTCACATTAAAAGAAAGCCACAGAGGCACTAAATTGAAGTTAGTCTTTTGCGGACACTGCAAGTCCCTGCTGCACTTGAATAGAGTTCTAACTTAATGATTTGCCTTTTAAAAGCCATTAGCATTTTGCAAGAGTTTCCACACATTTATCCTTCAAGTTTTTCATCAAGAAAGAAGACCAAACCAACCAGAGAAGAGTATCTAACTGCAAACAATTTACAGTGTTGAAGTATAAGCACCCACTTAAATCTGACAAACAAATCCAGTAAAGTTCAAGCTCAACTTCAAAATCTAAAGACATATTAGGAGAAAAATGAGATGTTCTTACAAAGCATTTGCAACTGGCATACAGAACTAAAGAGAAAAAGAAAATAAATTTTTATCTCAACGTTCTGGGGAAAAAAGAAACAAAAGAAAAAAAAAATGTTTTTCCCCTATAGATGTCAGCTCAAAGTTACTTGCTAAAAACCACAATTGAAACCTAGAAGAGCCACATCTGTGGGTTTGAAAGCTTGAAAATTTTTGGGAGGAGTTCTGGAAAACTCCCAAGCCATGTAACTTAGAGTAGTACTTTTCAATTTCAGCTATGCAGCTTCTTACACAAAAATAATTCAAAGCATTATCCTGTTTATCATGGATTTCCTTGGTGAAATATGCCAATGTAATGACAAATACCTTTTGCAATTTGTGTGTGACTCTCTACTGGCTAAGTGTTTGCAGCAGGAAGTCAGTCAAACTCTATGCCTAGGCTTCCCAAAAACCAGAAAATACAGCTGTTTCAACAGCAGTCTACAACTCAAGCTAGCAAACTTGGGATATAAGGTGCAGAGAGTGAAAACTTTCTGCTACCAGAAGTAAGTCCAACTGGTAGAAACCTGCAGATGGTTAGCAATCCCAAAAGTTGACTACTGCATATCCAAAGACAAAACACCAGAGCTCAGATCAGAAGTTCAGAAATAAAAGAGCCCTTCCTTATGTTTACAGACGCTGCCTAAACCAGTTTACTCTGACTGTATTTCCCTGAGATTCCCCATGGCTTTTGGCAGGAGACATAAAAACCCCACCAGTTTGTCTTCACGGAGCAGCCCCATCTGCTGCTTTCCAGCACATCAGCAGACCTTCATCCGCAGCTTTGACTGTTGCCATCTCACTGACAGATGCAAGTCATATCTTTCATGCATCTCCTGCACATTTAACGACCAGCTCCCTCTGGAAAAGACTAAGACCCCGTGAACCACTCCACATCAAGTGGACCACCAGAATACACAGCCTGTACCATTGCTCAGACAAGCAGCCTCTGTCAAGTCACTTACCCTCTTGAAAAGGCAACCTGAGACTTTTCAGTTGTTCCCACTGAACAAGCATAAAACCAAGGCTCCTCCTATGCTACATGAAGTTTTTTTTTTTCTGCAAACTGCTCAAAAGTTCAGTACCACAGGAGTACAGAGTTACAAAATCGATGATTATTGCTTTACCCTCTAGACATGCAGTCATGGTGTTGCAAACACACCTCTGAATTTAAAGAGCCTGGCAAGAACTCCAGCGAATGCACAAGGTGGTTTTTAAAAGAACTGCTCTCACTCCAGAGATTGCAAAGTATCAGACTTATTAAATATTAAGAACAGACAAATTGCAGAGATGTCAACAGGACTCAAGACTTTGCAATTCAACACTGACAGACTGAGTGGTCTCTGTGGTATCCTCACATAACATTGCTGCGGATTTTGAAAGAGGTTTGCTTGCATGGAAGTAACTTGATATTTTGCAGACAAGGAGCAGAAAATATTTGTCAGAACGATATTTCACAGTTCAAGTTTTTGAGGTAACATCTCACAAAAACAAGGCAAATTGTGTCAAATAAAATATGTATGAGTTATTTTGCTGAGCTTAAGTCCTCTCCTTAATGCCCATGCTTTAAAATAAATTTGATGTAAAAGATTAACTAAAGACTACCATAAAACTTTTTTTTTTTTTAGAAAGGGATTCAAAAAGTAAAGTCAAGAGTTCTGAACAACAACAACAAGTTACAATAGTGTGAGAAAACATGCTCTATTGTAGCTGTGAAGGCAATCACTTACTACACTAGAAAGAAAAATCCAAATTAACTTATGAGTATCTTCAAAGAGGCTTCCATCACAGTTTTGCCATTAGTTTATGAAATAATAGAAACAGTTCTGGGTATCTACCTAGGCTTCCACATTTATCTTGATCAAAACTACAGCACAAACTCATGGTACACAAGAAAAAGCACAGATGTTGGAACAGGGAGGGTATTATGACATGCTCAGAGAGGAATAAGGCTGGGTGATGACAGGCTGTAGAAGTGGAGACAAAAATGCTCTACCAAGAGCAAAGTGTAAAGAAGCTGTAATCAAAACTGCACAGAGCTGAATCTCCTGACTTGTCTCTTCCCTCCATTACTGCTACCATCACTTTTTCATAACTCTAATAACGCTTTTGCGCAGAACACATTTTTCAAAGGCAAACTGATGTCTCCCACTCTGCACATGCAGCACAATAAACTCCTTTTCAGCTAGCTTTAGAAACGTCTCTTTGCTTCCAGCAATCAGCAGGCAGAACATGAGAACGTTGCATGGGGTTAGGCAGCTCAAACATGAAATCCAACCTCATTCCAACACACATCTTGGATTACTCTAAGATTGGAGTTGTTACAACTCACAGGAGGTTGCTGTGCACTAGGACCATGTCAGTTTGTTAAAATCTGGAAACGGTATCAGCAAGGTGGGTCTCTTCCAAGAGCAGCAAAGCTTTAAAGCAAAGCCATGCTGTCTGGAGGGCTGGATTCCAGACTTGAGTCTATAAGAGCTTCTGGGTGGTGCAAACAACCACAAGCCCTTTTCACAAAGAGTCATGACTTGGCATCCTGGAAGAAGGAAGTATTTAGGGGTCTAGTTTGCAAGAGTAATGAGCTTTCCAAGCCCCACTGATACATAACAGCATATCTGGGAGCATAAAGAGACAAAAAATCCCAATTGCAGACATCAAAAAGGGACAACTAAGAGACTTGGTCAATGCTTTTGGTCTTGTTTCTTGCCACAACTCCTCACCTGCAAGATGGAGTAATAGCACTCCCCTGCAAACATATCATGGGATTTAATGGTTGCGTGAACCCCCAGAAAGTGGCAATCTCAAATAACAGGAGAAGGAAGAAAACTTTAGAGACATGTTACATGATAACACCTCCATATACCACATACAAGCTCTCTTCTAGTAAGTAAGGATTCAACACTGAGTAAAATAGATCTTTCAAGTCAACTGTACAAGGTCACTTGCTGTTTTGGAAACCCTTTGTCTCCAACAATATTTAGGAATTATCATTTATCACTGCTAGAAACCCTGTATCCTTGCACTCAAGGTAAAGCACAAGTTGGACTAGTGCAGGTAAAGCTGAAGCATGGGTCAGGTACACTGACACCAACGTGATTATGCATTTTCTTAGAGTGGGTACACGCAGAGCACAGGTTGGTCTAGTACAGTTTTGGAGTGTGACAGCCATTGCTTTAGTGGCTTCCAAAATATCCTTATATAGGAGTCCACATGACTATGGGATATAGTAATATTGGACATTGTTATTCAATTTTTTTTGTGTGTGTCAAAAGTAGCATGGGAGGTGGTTCATGCAAATCTACTATACAGGCCAGTTCCTTCAGCACAACCTATCAAAATTATCAAATGAGAACATGGAAAAAAAACCCCAAACTGATATGACTATAGTAATGGAAATCCAGCCTGACATAAAACAGCTGGGCAACTGATGCCTACAGAGGTGCAAATATTCAATTAACAACTTCTATCAGCAATAATCACACATGTCCTAATGTCAGGGAATGCAGTCACACCAATTCCTGGCAAACCAGGGAATGCACATACATTAGAAGAGATGTGCAAAAAAGCAACATCACTGTGTGCTCAAGTCTACTACTAGCAAAGATCCTAAAGACAGCAACTGTGTGCAAAACTATTTCACTGAAAATCTGGAGAAAACAATAGTCAAAATACACACTGAGATGGCTTACATAACACTACATCTTCATCACAGAAAAACCTCTCCCTCTAAATATATATATCTCAAATAACTACTGTTTCAAGCTCTCACCTTGCTATTCAAAGGCTCTTTATGCAAGACATGCAGTTAGTAATGAACTGTCACTAAGAAAATACTGTTCAGGAAAAGTTCTCTCTAACTATAGAGGTCTTCAAAAAGCATCACTAACATTTGTCATTTCAGTAGCTGTATGAAAATCCCCAGGCTTTCATGTTGACTCAACCAAAACAGATTCCATAACGAAGACTCTAATGGAAGAAAACCTTCTTCAGATCTGAATATTAATAGTGTGTACAAAAAGTAATGCTCACATAAGTGTTATATTTTTATACAATATTAACAGATGTTATATTTGGTTTGTAAAGCTGCTATACCAACTAGTGCCAATGGAATTGGAAGCCCCAGTCAGCATCAAGAGACACATCTGTTCTGATCTGCACAGTCAGCGCCAGGCATACTAGGTACCCATACCCTGCAAAACACTTTACCAAACAATTTATTTCTATTTCTTTATTTTTAATGACGTTGTACTAGCTTTCTGATGTTTTATCTATTTAAAGTGTTGGTCCATCTCATAGTTGAAACAGGCTGTTCAATTAAGAGCAGACTGGTGGTAACATGAGATGTTATTTAGTTGTGGTGGTACTGGAGAATTGCGTAGTGCTGCATGCATAAAGGCACAGTAACTGCCCAGTGACCATTTCCTCTTGATTAATGCTGTATTTAGAAAAAACAAGTATCACTGAAGACAGAAACGCAAAAGTGTTTTATCAGAACCCCCATGACAAAAACTTGCATTTAGTACCACCCACCACAACAGGGGCAAAGTGAAATCTGAAGGTATGCAACTCTTGGTCACAGTACTATTTTTATTTGTGATCACAAGGAACATTTCAGACTCCAGAATCAACTCTGATCTTCAGCCAGTACAGCAAGGTCTTCCTTCTTCAGTGCTCCTGGAGTAACACAACACAGCATCCCACTCAGAATTGCCAGTACCTGTTTACTAAGACTTGTCTGATAAGACAAGTGCAGCTAGAAATGGAAAGCAGAAACAAAATCTAATGTTACAAGCTTTTAGTGAGAAATAAACAAATCAATCACTCTTAAGAAGAGAGATACACTAGTACATTACATGCTATCTTGGAATACACTCTCTCTGAGTACTGTACTCGCTTTTAATAAACCGAGTATGTCACCCAAGGCTAACATTTTTACCAGCCCAAATATTTCACAATATACTGAGAACTGAGCAAATGCCCAGGACAATCTGTCCATTCATGATTGCTAGAGTTCATCATTCCCACTTATTCTTCATCCTTTGCAGATGCAGTAAGCCTTATGAATGCAGGCTTTCTTTAGATTGTAAAGAACGCCAATAGGGCCATAACGAAAATCCATCCAAAGAAAATCCAAGCTTTCAGAGCATGCACTGAAGATTTGCTGATCTGTACAACAGTCAGCTAGAAAATGTAGTCTTCAAAACAAACCAGAAAAATGGTGGAAATTGAGTCAAAATGGGTTTATGAAGCACTACATCATTCAGATGCTCTATTTCAAAAGATGCAAAGTAGTTCTGTATAAATAAAGTTGTTTCGCAGTACTTTCCCCTCCCAAATACACAGAAAGACTACCTTTCCCCACTCCTTTATGTGGGAATCACTACCTCGCATAAAGCAGGAACGACAAAAGGGCACCGTGGAGCATTCTGCTGCTGCTGTACAAAAAGTATGTTCGCATCAGCTCCTGACAATGATACGTTCTGAAGCTGTAGCAATTAAAGTAGTTCTTGAGAAAAGAAAAATTACTGCTGTGAAGCCTATTCATGCCAGGGACCTCGAGAGAATTACCGCTTCAGCGAGCCTTCCCTCAGAAGCAGGCAAACCAGCTGCACAGTGTTTTTGCTATAACCCGTTGTGAATAAAAAATTGCCTCCCAAATCTAAAATTAGATCACACAATAGATAATGCAAGCCAGTAAATACACATTAGTTGTGTTGTTTTTTTTCCCCTCAAAGCTTTTAACATGCTGTATCAATTTAAGCAAGAAGACTTGTTATGTAATATGAGCAGGTTAAGCAAAAATAAATGAAAGATCAAATTGGATAACTGCTCCTTAAAGTGTAACTTAGCTATTAGACTCACAGGTGTACAAGAACAGTTTTGGGATCGGAGTTAATTATCATAAGGAAGCAAATAGACTATTTAGCCTATCATTCTCTTCTGGCATAACTAACTGCAACATTTCAGAAGGAACAGCAGAATTTTGAGGATAAGTACAGTGTTATTGTTGGTACTGTAACATTTTGGGTTATGAGATCTATGACCTGAGGGTGCAGGAAAAACTACCACCTTCTGGATTGTTATAATCGCAAAACATAAACAGAAAGTGTGCCCAGTTACGCATGCTAAATGCTGACAGACTGAACCGCCAGATCATTGGGAAAACACTCAGACTGCAGTCAGCCAAGGTTTAAACAACAAATGTAACAATCAAAAAAAATCTGGCAGATTCAGAACGTATTCAGATATGCCCAACATAATGACTGGGCACTACCAAAAGATTTGCTTCGAGCACTGGGTTCAGCTTCGGTTACCCCTTGAGCAAAAGATCATCTTTTCCAGCAGTCTAAGAGGAAGACTCATCATTAAATTCAACTGAAATTTAACAAGGTGTGCCACAATTCTCCCATCATAACAGTAATTAAAAATCTTGCACTGAATCACACAGAAATAAGAGATAGAGCAGATCTTACGATTTGAGTAATGCACACAGTGTCCCAGTACTAAGGCACTCAGAGCAAATATCTAAAACTCCACAAAAAGCCCAAGAACCTCCCCGTTAACTATTTTACCAATACTCAAACATCCATCAAATAAAAAACAAACAAAAAACCCCACCTAAAAAAAAAAACAAACCACCCACACAACCAACCACAATAACCCCCAAAACCATCTCTCTTTATCACTGCTGGATGGAAAAAAAGGCACTAGAAGTCACTCCCATGGGCCCATGCCAGGTTAAGACTCAGCAATGGGGAAGGGACGCTCCAGCACCCACATGCTCTCCAACACTTGCACTTCTCCCAAAAAGGACATGACAGCTGCCTGCTTCACAAAGCTGCTATAAAGCAAAAGTCACAGGCAAGTTAGGGCATGCAAAGTCAGATCATGTTTTATTGGGACACTGTATGATCATTACAGAGAGTAGAGATTCTGCTTTTCCCTGAACAGAAGAGATGATGCTGGTGGAAATCACTGAGTAAGGACAGGTTCATAACTCCTGATCAGAGTTTAGCAACAAGTTTTCTGAGCAGCCTGGAGCAAACTTTGTGTACTTCATCCATCTTTAAGAGGTAGAAATTAAGGTTTTACAGTGCTTGGATACTAATATATATTTCACTAATATTTCATGGAGATGTAGATACACAAGCACACTTTTTTCTTTCCATCCCACAGAAACAGGTAGTGAGAAGAGCTGGGTTCTAACTTCAGGCTGATGAGCTGCAGTGGCCCAACCATTCCCCCGCTCCCTGCTATCGCATCCCTTCAAGGTTTGCTAGGTGTGCCAAGCAAGTGGGAGTACAAATGCAGCAGTGTAACAGGTGACCAAAACCATTTTTTTTGAGCTGAGCAACACAGTTGTGGTGGTTCAGAGATGGTGCAACTGATAGTGACTTCTGGAAATGCGTGCCACACAGCTCAACAGTCTAATCCCAGCTGCAGCCAGAAGCCTGCTCCCCAGTTAAGTTCCTGAGAGAAAGAGGCCTTTTTCAAGATTTTGTATTTACCATCTCCAAGACTTGAGGACTGTGACCCACAGTCTATGTAGAAAGGTCTGACAAACAGCACAGGAACCTAGCAATGAAAGGCCTAGAGCAGTAATCAGAACACTTTTCTTCCTTGCAGAAAAGCTTCTCATTTTTTTCAGACACTGTTTTGTCACCCCTAAAAATAATAATAATAATAAAAAATAACATCACATCCTCCCAGAATACTTCTGTCTTCCCACAGTCACTCTCTCAATGGATTTCAATAAGCCTGACTAAAACCACTTGCCTTCTCCTTCGCTAAATCTCTCTCACAGATCAAATTCAGCCAAGCATTTCTCCTTGGGGTACCTGTTGTTCCAGCAATTTGTTCCGCAACTTCTTTCAGACAGGGTAGGTGACTTCTTCAGTACTGCCTGATCTGCTGGTCACTAAAGCATACAGCAAAACAGCTCTATCCTCAAACACATTAAACTCTTAAGTCACAGATAAATTTTCCTGGTCAATACAGCTACTTGTCTAGGAGAACACATCCTGCCAACGTAACATCCCAGTAGCAACCCCAAGTCCATGGAAGTTGGTCAGTTCAAGTTACATGACAAAAGTGAGCTTTTTGCCAGACATTTTAAAAATAGTATATTATTTTCAACTTAAATTTTCTTAACTTTGAAGCCCAACACTACAGAATGGACCTGCTAGCAGCTATTTGACAGAAGAATCAGTAAGGTCTTCTCAACACATTTTAAGAGACCCAAAAGTTCCTCCTGGTCATACCAGCCCACCACTCTGAACCACATAAAACCCCTGCCTCCTCAAACTTCCCATAAATCCATATTCATCAACAAGCTGCTGTTTCAAGTTTCTCAATCAGTAAGGCAAATACAATGTAACAGGTAAATCACCTATAGTGAGAACTTTCACATTTCGGAACATACTGAATGAATACTTAAGGTGCACCAGATTGTCATTGATTACATATTTCAATATATGATTCATAGACCTTTTATGTTCTTCATAAAATATAACTTGGTTTATCTTTCAGGATAACAGAAAGAAAGTACCTAAGTTTCATCAGTTGACAAGTTTTTCCAATGTAATTAGAAAAAAATCCCAACACTATCTCCCCTTGGAAAATCATGTATTTCTGATGCTATATCATAATGCAAAGAAATACTGTTTCTAATCAAGTGAAGCATCAGGAAAGTGTCACCATGTTCAGGTAGAGAATATTACACAAGAACAGGCTATTCTGGAAAGCAAGCAATCCAACCTTGAGGCACGTGTATCGTATGTGGGTGTACACACGTGGGTCAGAAATGTGACCAGTTTAATGATCGCAGTGTCTGGAAAACACCATGCAGATATTGCATCATTTACATTCTGGCACTTCATGGCACAAAAAATGCCAACTTTTGTTCTTAAGCATTGCCCTTTTCTGCAATTAAGAGTTTTGAAAGTCTCGGAAGATTAGATCTGCTAAAAGACTAATTATTTATTTACAAATTTATTATAATCTAGCATTACAAATCGTGTTTCTTTCCTCACTTAACGTTCCAAGAAAATTCTGTAACATAACCCCCATAGTAAATAGTCGTCAGTGGTCCAAATTTTCTTCTTACAGCTGACCAATCTATGCTTTGCTTTTGAGTCAATCTTTAAGCCTTCTTTGGAGGTCCAAGTAATGAAAATTAGGCCTTGATTTTTGACACAGCCTACTAGCAAGTTAAATAACATTAGCTTCATTCTTGTTATACTTAAATATACCAACAGACAGTGGAATCTTTGGGGACCTTGGGGAAAAAGCGGAAGAGCATCAAGGAAAGAGTTCTAGTGGATTCCCACCAAAAAAAAAAAAAAAAAAAAAAAAAAAAACAAAAGANGAGGGCGGCAGAATTAGTACTTTTTTTTCAAGAGAGCCAAAAGACAAGACCAGAAAAGAATACTCAAACCCACAGGAACCATTGGATGGCAAGATTTATCTGTATCTGTGTTAGCACCTCACATGAGAAGAAAGAGGAGGGAAAGGAAGCTATCAAAACTCATTAAAAAGAATGAATCCAAAAATCCATAATTCTACAAGACTTTTGGGAGTCCCTAGTTCTCAGCTCGATGATCTTCAAGGTCCCTTCCAACTCCAACCATTCTATGATTCTATGGCTTTGGTCAGTGAGCACAGCAAACCAAATGCTTCAGGGGCAGTGTTTGGTTTTACTTGTCTGGTTTTGTTTTTCAAAACGTAACTATGAGTTTAAGCACTACCTAAAAGATTGAAGCCCTAATGGGGGGCCCTAGCTTCACGGGGCTAAGAAGATAATGGCGCTCATAAACACCAAGTAGATTGTGCTTACAGCTCCTGCCCCAACCTTCCAGTTTTCAGGAGAAAGGCTCTGTCAGGCATACACACAATATGTAATACAAAGCTTCCCCTACCCTTAATTACACATGACAAAATGCTTATGTATTTGACATCATAAGCACTTGATGCAATGAGATTAGATATTTGTATCTGAAGTACAGAGAAGAAATACAACTGTTCTACGTTTTTCATTTTGGAAGAGATCCCAAAACCATTAAGGTTAAAAACTGAAAATGTTGAAATAAATATACTCAAGCCTTTGCCAGTAAGAGCAATAAACACTTTTTATGGTTCCCTGAGGCTAGTATATAGTGAGGCGGTACATAATCAAGTACTAGGTATCACTAAGATATCTATGTTGACATTTCTCTGTTTCATGCAGGCACATGTGAAAACTGAGTAAGCTGCAATTATATTTAGTTACTGCAGCTTAACAAGCAGATCACCAGTAGGAAATCACTCACTTCATCAGCACTGCATGACTGAGGAGGCAATGATTAATTTTATGTCCTCAAATCTCTGAAAAAAAATTATTACGAGGATTTTTTTTGAAGTTCAAGAAATTTGTGTGTGTTCTAAACAGGGTCCTTCTCTCAGAGAAGGAAATCTGGCAGCAGCAAACTCCCAAAGAACTTGGTAAGCCAGAACTTCACAGAAAAATTAAACCTGATACAGAAGCAAAATCTTTCTATTTCGGCTCCTGAAGTCTGAAGAATGTGTCTGGGGCTGAGCAGATAAACACATTGCTCTAACATGTGAACACTGTTGAAAAGGGGTGAAAAGATGCTAGAGACAAAAAAACCCCAACTTCATAATATTTACCAAGTTAGATATACTGCCACAGAGTAATGCTAAAATGTTGTACTGGCACTCAGTTGCCCAGATGAAAGTCAATTCCAGAGGTAAGGCTACTCCACTCCACTTCACCTCCTTCTGAGAATTATACACTGTAAACAGTGTGTGGTGCTAATATGCTCCCTGCAACACTGGTGTCTTGCAGATCAGTATGACAAAAGTGCAACTTTTATGCTATGCAGCAGTTATGACTGCCAAAGTATAAGGCTTCAAGACAAGTTAAACAAGCAGAAGTACCCACTGCAATTCTGTGAGCCAGGAACGGATGCTGCAGCCAACATTGTCAGACAAGTCTGTGGAAGGTCACATACAGTCACCATTCTCAGCTCTCAATATACAACATCACATAATATTCAACTGGAATAACAAAGGAAGACAATCACAGAATGATATGGGGTTGGAAGGGACCTCTGGAAATCATCTAGACCAACCCCCGTGTCAATGTAGGTCCTCCTAGAACAGATTGCACAGGAACCTATCCAGGTGGGTTTTGAATGTCTCTAGAGACGGAGAGACTCCAGCACCTCTCTCGGTAGTCTGTTGCAGTACTCTGCCAGCCTCAGAGTGAAGAAGTTCCTCCTCATGTTTGGATGGATCTTCTTATGTACAAGTTTGTGCCCATTTCCTCTTGTCCTCTCACTGAAGCGAAAAAAAAAAAAAAAAAAAGAAAAAGAAAGACTGTCCTCTTCCTCTTGACACCCACCCTTTAAGTGTTTATAGGTATTGATAAGATCCCCCCTCAGCCTCCTCATCTCCAAACTGAAGAGACCCAAGTCCCTCAGCCAGTCCTCGTAAGAGAGATGCTCCAGGCCCCTGATCATCTTTGTGGCCCTCCGCTGCATCCTCTCCAGCAGACCCCTGTCCTTCTTGAACAGTGGCATCCAGAACCACAGTATTCCAGATGGGCATGGCATCAGATCAGGTGTCACTTCTATAAAAATAAGCCTTTTTTTCCCCTTCATGTCTATTCCTATATTTTCCAGCCATTGCAGGATGTAGCACAGCCAGTGATGCCAGCTCCATGCACTTCTTCATGTCTGCGAATGCCCCTTCCAGGGCATAACCCCCTCAACTAGCCAAGGGGAACACTACACATTCCAGTTCAAACTGCTCTGTTAAGTCCAACTTCTAAAGGCTACTTTGAAAGAGTCAAATAAATAGCAAAGCTAAAAGCCAGCTGGAATAAGCTGGTATTTCAGGCCAAGAACAGCAAGTTTAAATACGGTATCCATTAGCAAATAAAGCATGAATTGTATTCTCTCGCTCTCAACCACTTCAGGTTATCAACTTCATTACACATGCACAGACAAGCAAATACAGTGTCAATTATGTAGAACCTAGCTAGGTGTTTGATGATTGCCATTACATGAAAAGGCCAACCCAGATCGCTTTCAAACATGCCCAGATGAAGCCTCTACTTCTCCAAACATTTTTTTTTTTTCCTTAATACTTCACAGTGTATAAAAGAAGAGTTTGTAATTCACCTACAAAACCAATCAGCTCCTTAGACTACAAATAATGATTCTGGGTATACAGTGAATGTAAATACATGATCTCCAACCCCAGCAGAGTTTTGTACAGAACAACTCCCCAGCTCCACAACGGGCGAGTTACACGTTCAGCAAACGCTGTAAGGCGAGTTCTCTAACTGCAGGAGAGGGTGGATTCTCAGACTAAACACCAGCAACTCACTTGCTAAGGCGGCAATTTAAGGAAGAACAGTCAAGCTGCCTCACAGATAAGGAAAATATTCCCAGGAGAAAGGCCATTACACAATCAGTAAGCACAATGAAGACTGACATGAAGGAAAGAGAAAACAGGAAGGATCCTGCAGCAATAGAACAACAGCAGAGAGGTATATGATGCTTTCAATGTAGGTCCCCTTTCGCTACTGAAGGACTTGATACCATCAAGCACTAAGAAGTGAGGAAAAAACGATAATTTTTCAGAATTAGTGTGAAAACAGATAAACAGATACTGTCCAATCTTAGAGACTCAGAGAGTACAATTCAAAAGCTAGTCATGTCCTTGTGGGACACTTGATATTTTTAAACTATCATCAGTTATAACATCAATCTACAAGTATCTTATATGAAAAGCAATGTTAAAGGTTAACAGCAGTTTTTATATTTCATCCAATACTCTAATTAATGGAAGAGCATCCGAACTTCAGAAGCAATGACTACACTCCCAGAGTGTTAGCACCGAGCATGGCCCACAGCAGAACCGACACAGGGAAGAGCTTCACGCACAGGGGACACCAAGCCACAGGAGCATCTTTCTCTTCAGCTACTGATGGTAAGTCACAGGTGCATCCACACATAGCCAGCATGTTGAAGACTGTCATCTTATGCCCAGACAAGTTAATTGCATTTTAGAATACATTTATAACACACTCCTTTGTTTCCACCCTTTTCTTTGCTAACAATAGACCCCCAACTTCACAACAAAAGAGCAGAAAAAGCCAGAGCAGCCACTCAGAAGAAAATTTCCTCAGTACTAATCATTTTCTTTAAGTGTGAGAAGTGAAGACAACTGTGGAAAGGCATAGCACTCAGAATAAGCTCACCACTGTATTTAAACAGTTCCACAAAGCCAGCACACCAAGGTGTCCATCAGACCCACAGCTCTGCTGCTCAAATTGCTCCCTCCAAGGCCCTTAGGAAGAATTAGTAAACCCTCATTACAGGCACTTCAAGTTTGCACCAGGTGTTTCAGTGGTCCCCAGCTGCCTTTAAAACCTATTTCAGCAGGTGGGGGTAGTTTGAAAACCCTGCAAGCAAAGAACACAGCAGCTACGGAGAAGCAGCCCAGATTAGAGCAGACCTGCAAAGGGCCACCAGTATGGCTTTACAGGCAGGACCCTCCAGCGGCAGCAGAGCTACCCCATTGCTGGGCCATCTGGGGCTGATGTAGAAGAGCCCACAAACACCTTTTGCCAGCAGTGCTACAGCTACGAGAGCTTTACCGGAGCAGACCTGCTGAGTAGAGGTGTGATCTTCTTCCACGCATGGCTCGCACATATAGCTTTATGAGGAGAAACGCAGAGCTTGAGCCGAGCCTTTGAAACCGAACATGAAATACTGAAGGCAGGAAAGAAAGCACAGAAACCCCACACCTCCCCTGGCTAAGGGCACAGTTCATCTCCTCTGCTCTAATTGAGGGGGATCCTTCAACTATTTCTCCCTGGTAAAAAAAAACAACCTCAGCTTCTTCCACCATAGCTTTCAAGGGCCTAAGGGCCCTAAAGTAAAGTGAATTGTCTGATTTCAGAACATGGAAAAAAAAAAAGAAGAAACTAAAAAAAACACCACCCAAAAGCAGTTTTATACCATTCCTCTTTTCTCCCTTCACACTCAGTTAATTGCAGGCTGAAGTGCTTTTTAATAGGGGAGAAAAAAAGCAGTGCGTTCAAGCTAAATTGCCCATCTTTGGTAGACACAGAAAAGATCTTATCTGCTGCGAATAACTGTATTTTTTACAACACTAGTAAAAACCCCTTCAAGATAAATATCCTTCTGAAAAAATAATAGCTTGTATCACAGCCTTTCAATATAGACACCACTTAGTCTGAAGCAGGGGGAGAAAGGCTATATTCAATATTAAAATGAGTATAAAGCACTAATCCTGAGTCACAAATAAGGACTCTGTTGGGGGAAAAGAAAAAAAGTTTACAATCTGGCATTTCTGGCTGTCAGACTGGAAACAACAGCCTTGAGTAAAATACTGAGGCTGCCTCCCTGAACACAAGGACAGGTCAGCAGCTCAGTGCCGGACTCACAGCAGTCAGCACATGAGCCAGGAAAAAGCATCCATGATACCCAGCACCTGTAAAAGGTCTAGACAGGAACTACAAAATATTTTTCCTTCTGGCCCCTAACAGGCCAACATACCTAGTTTTGGACTACAGGAAGTACCCTATAACATACCATAGCTCCCAGGCTTATCTTTTTTTTTTTTTTTTTCCCCCCAGTGATGGTTGATCTGTGGTTCCCACTTCAGATTTCTGGTTTCTAAATCAGTAAGGGAGTGGATACCACCACTTCTACCTAATAGACAGCATGGTTGTTCAGACAGTAGGGGATGGGGATGGAAATCTCTCTCTACCAGAAGCAAGGGAAGGGTTTTGCCCGACTCTTTAAGATGTTGTCTTAAACTACTCTACGGGGTGGGGCTGCTGGTAAGTGGAGGCCAACTTTCAGAAGAAAGGATGAGGAAGAAGGCCTACTATGCACCCACAAAGTGAGGTTCATGGGGACACAGGACACAAGAGGGAGCTGAATAACGTCACCTTTCTGTCACAAGGAATCAAGCCTTCCCATCACCCCTTCCAGAGCTATCTATGTTTGCTGGGGGAAACCATCCCTGCTTGAAGGCAAGATCAGTTCTCTGAGAAGGGAGAGTTTGGGGCCCAGCAAGTCAGAGGCAAGGCTTACTCCTGTTGCCAGTTGTGCTGGGAACACACGCAGCAGAAGTTGTTAGAGTTTCCACCTCTGTTAGTAAGCCCAGGACATGCAATAGTTTAGAAACTTATTACCAAGTCGTACTCCTAACACCAAAATGCTGCCCAGGACTGGTTGTACAGATGAAGCAGAGGCACTTCTGAAAGCACTCTGCAGTGTGGCTAATTGCTTGGGGTGCCAGGGACATCAGTGTTAAGAAGCTCTAGTCTTTCTGTAGCAATGAAAGTGAAGAAAGGTATGTAAAAGACACAGTGCAAGAGAAGGAACAACTAGAATCACTTCAGTCCAGCACAATTTTTTTTTTTTTCAATTCAAGATCAGAAAGAACAATGTCTGAATTGTTAATTTTGTTTTGCGTAAGGCATAAGTCAATACAATATCATGAAAGCCAGAGATAAGATTATGCAGCAGTTGCTACACAGATTTTTGTTAACATAGTTAAGGAAATGCTCCGTTACCTTCCTAAGATCATCCATAAAACAAAGGTCCAACTTCCCAAAGGGAAAGGAGGCAGCTGAAAACTAAGATGTGATCTGCCCCATCCACCTTCTCCCCCAAACATACAGAGCCCAAATTACTCAGCAGAGCAGCACTGAGTTGGGGACACTATCAGCACCAGAGAAACAGTTTTGGACATCCTGTTGGATTTGACAGCTTTTCTACACTCCCTCACTGTCTCCTTTTCAGACTTTTCACCTGCACAAAGAAAAAAAGCTCCTAGAGTAGCTGCAGACACTTTACATCTACAGAAGAGCTCAGTCCTTGTGTTTAGGGTGATTCCTTGGAAGATCTGTTTAGACTCATATTTCTATTGCAATGTAGCAATGAAAAAATTGGAAATAGTTACCAAAAAAAAATCTGAAGTGGACTAAGAGAAACCTCAGGCTCTTATAGGGACCAAATGAGCAACAGGAACCCCTAATGCCTTGCAGAGCCACCGCACTGTCTGACAAGAAGTCTGTGCACCAGGGACCACATTGCTGAACTGAGAGTGGGTAGTCTCCTACCAACATAACTAGGCGTTGAGCAAGCACACAGGAGCAGAAGGCAGGCACACATACGAGCTCTGCAATATTGCAGAACTGGCATCTGTTTGCAATAACTTTCTAATTCAGATGAGAACTATAGTCGATGCAAAGAAACACCTTCCCCTTCAGCCTCCAGCTGATTCCTACAACTGTGTGGTGGTGGTGGGCACTACCAGCTCTAGAAAGAAACATTAGCAATTTATATCTTCTCCTACTACCCCACATGAAAAGCAAATCTGAAATACAGGTAGGTTAATAACAGAGATATATCACTTCTTCCAAAGTCTCTAACAGGATCAAATTATAAGTTCCATCCCCTTGCAGGCCACAAAAAGAGCTTACAGACAAGACTTGCAATAGAATTAAAACATCCCGAGCAGCCAACAAATTGAGCAAGACTCATTTTGAAAACCTATAACCAAGTGACTTAAAAGAATATCCAGGAAGAACAAACAGGATGCTGGAGAAAAGGTTATGTTCTCAGAACTGGGTGCTCAGAGTTATGCTCCTAAAATCTAGTGTTAGAAAGCTTACATGAAAGTGGCTTATTAAATACCAAAACTGCCTTTATTTTGATGGCCACAGAGGCACGTTAGATCATGTCCAGCATGTGTAGAGACTAGAATTGTAACAGAGAGCACTGCAGCCAGATGAGCTAAAAATAGACCTCTTCTATATCTACTGTGTAGATACAGAAGCCTAGTCTGATACAGAGTATTTCACAACAAAGCTGATATTTTTAGCCTGAACCTCTTACCTCTCATCTCTGAGCCACAAAACAGAAGTTTTATACACTTCTTCATATATTGTTTTTCTTTCTCGGTTTTACCTTTACCTGCAGTGCTGGCATGCACAGGCCCCAGGCAGTTCCAGAACAACTCCACAGTTAAGAGGGTAGCTGGTAGGACTGACACCTGTGCTGACACGTGTGCTGCCAGTTACCCAAATTATCACTTACAGAAAGGGACAAACTAATTGCCTAGTGGGAGTGATACCACTGAGTCTCCTAGGACATGTCTGCATATCCACATAGCTGCTTCCTAAAAAGCAGAGTGCTGGGGAACCACCATCAGCTACCACCCTTAAGTTCTTCCCTGAGCTGTCAAGGTGCATGGTCCATGTCCTGTGGTTCCCTACCACATGAAGATGCTCCTTGGCAGACAGTGAAGAAACCTGCCAAATGCAGAGTTGAACCTCGAGGAAAAACACAGCTCAGAACACTTTACCCATGGGACTCAGACCAGCACAAAGAAAAGCTAGACTCGCAATCACTATCACAAGTTGGCCTGCCTGTGTCAGCAAAGTCTCAATTCCTTAATTGCTCTGTTGTGGGTTGTTAGTCTGGTGGGGTTGTTTGGTTGTTCTTGTGGTTTTGTGTTTGTTTGGTTGTTTTGTGGGGTTTTCTTTTCCCCAGTTGCTCCATGATGATTTGCATTAGTGATACTGTTGCTGGAGCAGCTGCAGAAGGTTTGCCCGTGCAAGTATTTAACTTCCACAAAACAACACCCTTGTTACAGTTTCAAGATGAGAACTCAATTGTATTTAGCAATTGAGCCAAATCCATTTTGTGGAATGACCTGCAGATAGTACAGTGCGAGAACATGGTACATAATCAATTCAAACCAGCATTGTGCCCAAACCTGCAGCTTTAGGTGCAGAGTATTTTAAGGTGTTTAAAAAAAAAAAAAAAAAAAACAAAAAAAAAAAAACCCAAAAGTTAGGTCCCTTCCTCCTTCCAACACACAACTGTCAGGTCTAGCACGTGCAGTCGAGGTCTGTGATTTTCATATTGTTTCATCAAAACCAGGATTTTATGCTGCACATCACCAAAAGCAAAAGGCAGCACTGCAAGTCATTAAACACTCATGTAAACTCCATGTTACCTCACACCTTAGCAGACATTTCCAAGAGACACATTCAACGCATCAGAATAACACAGGCAGACAAGCAGCCCCTCTCTGTTGAAGACACAATGACAACAGAAGAAATAAGACACATGGAAAGGCTACATAATGATTGTAATGACTTTTTAATCTTCAAATCGAAGCAGCTAGCCTGATGAAGTTATATAAAACACAGTGAATCTGGAAGTGGCAGTAGCCTTTGTTCTGTCGAGGACTGGGTCATTAGGCCACCACACTGAAACTGTCAGGCATGACAGATGCCTCTCATTCAACAGGTAGCAGAAAACTTTCTACTCAAAGTCCAGAAGAAATGCAGACTTCAACAGCACCAGCAGTACTTGGGCCACTGTGTTTTTTTTGTTTG